>QRDG01001475.1:20606-276302 GCA_012064385.1 Puccinellia tenuiflora | reverse complement strand
CTGAACTTCTCATTAAGCACAGGTGAATTTCCTATTCACGAACCACTTCTGAAGTTACTCACAGAGTGGATGAACTTTTCCGAATACACAACTGAACTTCCTTTTTTCTTCGTAACCGAATTTCTCGGCATACCATATTTTTTTCTGAACCTCTCACGATACGTTAGTGAACTTCCGATTTTTTCACAAGTGAACTTTATTTTTGTGTAATAGTTTTCTGAACTTCTCGCCGATACGTAAGTGAACTTTCTATTAATTTCGCAAGTCAACTTACTGACTTCAATGTTTTAATAGTTTTTTTGTTACGTTCTAATCCTTTTTCTATTGGCGCACTATTTTCTTAGTGGACTTCAATGTTTAATGGTTTGAATTTCAAAGTTTCGCTGAGTGAACTTCTGTTTTCTAATATTTTTGAAGCTAGTTTTTTTCCTATAGACGAAACGAAGATGAGTAAAATTGAAATTTCAACTCGTTCCAAACGAACTCCGACAAAAAGTTAAGCCTATCACAAGACAAGATGAACCTAACACGCATTTAGAGTGAATTCTCGACCTAAATTTCGCATCTTTTCAAGGGGCCTTTTTTGAAATTATTTATAGGTTAGGATCGGTTTTAATTGTACATATGAATTGAACTTCGTGACAAAAAAAAGCAAATTTCACTGCAAGTGTAACCCAAATAATTTTACAGCCATTTGTATGTGAACGTAGGCTTTGTTTTCTCTCTGAACTTCACACCTCAAACTCTCTGAACCTGTCTTCTCTCCTAGTCTGAACTTTCATATAAAAAAGTATCTATTTGAAACAAATAGCTAGCAGCATCAGAAAACAAGTATCTCTGTCTCGAGGGGACGGTGGATGCTTGGCAGTTCCCGCATGGATGGGAGCTCAACTATGAACTTCACCACGGCCGTGTGTGAAATGCACCGCGATTCCACGAACTGCACCTCGATGTGCTAGCTGCCATATTTTTTTGGTACTGAACTTCGACAGCACGTCGCACTGAACTTCAACGCAAAAAACTGACAGATCCCGCGGGATCCAGTAAGGGTTCACGGCGAGGTACGTCGGAGTGAAGGCCCCGAATTGGCAGAAGGTAGGAGGAGTCCAGGACCGACTAGTGGTACCGGCAGAGAGCGGGAGTTCCCTTGGCGGCCGCGTGAGATGCAGCGCCGCGCTCCGGTGGCGAGGAGGCCGCGGCGGCGCACTCCAGTGGAGGTGGGGCCTTCCCGGTGGGGCGTGGTGGAGATGGGGAGCTCCGGGAGGTGAGGCGGTGCTAGGGTGGGGAGGTCGCGGCGGCGCGGGATGGAGGAAGGAGGCGGCGCCGGTGCTGGGGAGGAAGGGGGCGGGGCCGGTGTTGGGGAGGAAGGCGGGCTGCCCACAGGCTGCGCGGCGACCCCAAAGCGGTGGGGGATCGAGGAGCAGGTGACTGGGGCGGACGGGATTTGCCGGCGGTGGTAGGTAGAACGGGAGAGGAGGCGGCGACTATGCGCGGTGGAAAGGAGGCGGCCGCGGCCACGCGCGGTGGAGGGAACCGCCAGCGGGGAATTAGGCGGGGCTAGGTGGGGGCGGCCGGGGAATGGGAGGTGGGTCGTTAGATCGAAGGGATGTGGTTGGGGTATGCTCCGGGCGCGTGGGTGGGGATTTTTTTTTGTTGTCTTCCGTTCGGGATAAGAAGGTGATTAAGATGGGATAGTTGTGCTGAATAGCTATTCTACAAACACTTAAGGGGTTGTGCAGAATAGTCCCACCATATATATATATATATATATATATATATATATATATATATATATATATATGAATGAATGAATCTCAACACAATTGATGGTAATAAAATAATATTGTGAACGTACTCGAAGTTGTTCTAAGATTCTGCCCCTCTCACGGGTCGTCTCGCGAATGAACTCGCAGACGTAGAATCCACATAAATTATTCCCGGATCCCTGTCTCGGGCACTTTACGAGAACAGATTTCAATCAAAATGATAATCAAGCATGATAATGTTATTGAAAGTAGAATCAAACAGATGCGCGGGTCTAGCTACTACTACTTATACTTAGTTCTTCAAATTCAAGCTTCTCTTTCCACTCACCCCGAGCCCTATTGGTGAACCGTTTCCAAGCCCTGGCAGGCAAAGAAAATGAATAAATGACTTATTAATTACTAGATACCAGGAAATGAACGAAAGTTACCGATATAGTGCCATAATGATTGAAATTACCTCTGGAGCATTTCACTCAAATCCTTCCACTTCTCAGATTCATTACGTAGTGGGTCCATGATTTGTACTAGTCCTTTGTCAGGAGTAATGATTAACAGAATATACTGGAACCTGCGCACGCATAACTCGCCAATTACATTTAACATCGAGTAAGCAAATAGAATGTGTATAAGACAGTAACACTCACCCAAAGTTGTAAGGAAATAATATTTCCCTTTTGGTTTCATGTCTCCTTAACGTATGTACCAATGCGTCCTCCATTTCCTTGGGTTTATCTTTTTGATTATGTCCATGAATGACATGTGGGTCAACGAACCCAATGTCATAGATTCGTCCTTGTTTGCATTCGAGAATCTTCAATCAGCATAATAGAGTGAGGATAATTATACATACAATGAACGAGCTGAGTTAGAGACTTAATTACAGAAAAAAATACTTACAGACAATAGGCACTGACGATAGATTTGTCGATAGCGTCTTGATTGAATAACTGAAATAATTCTTTAAATTCAATATGGACCTCGGCTTTTCCACTCAAGAAATGCTCATCTTTAATTCCCAAAATGAGCCAGTTTGTCCCTTTTGCTTCTTCCATGTATCACTGATGCAATCTTCGCATTTTTGTAGCTAGATTCGGGACCTCCTCAGTTCTGACAAGAGTCTTCCCGTGCTAGTATTTGTATTTGCACGACTCAGCCATGGGATACTCTTGTATAGAGCCTAAGTATTTAACCATAGACACCCCAAGATTATCGGCTGCTTCTCTCATTAGTTTTGTATATTCCGAATCATAAGGGATATCGGAAAACACATTGAGCAGGGGGCACGATTGGTTTTCCTGTTCTCCGAGCTGGGTAACTTTTCTCCCGCTTGTACGCGCCCGCTCCTTCTGAGCTCTACGTGACTTCATAATCGAGCAGTCATAGTCTGGTAGCGTTTCCCCATCCGTTGGTCGCCTCAGGTTTTCCAATGTTCTCTTCACTTTTGCCGGATCTATTTTCGGCTTAGGCGGGGGCCGTTTCGGTGCTAACTGGCGTGCCACATCTTCCTTTACTGATAGCTCAAGTTCCTCTTGAGTCTTCTCGTAAGATAACTTGGCAGGAGCAGCCTTCGCTTTCTTCTTTGAGGATTTACTCGGAGCTGTAGCACTAGCCGCCGGAGCGGCGCCGGCGGTGCTCTTCCGCTTTAGAACCCGTGGTTGAGGCGGCGAAGATGGCTGTTTCTGCTGAGGTGGCGGAGATGGCTCTTTCTGCTGAGGCGGCGGAGATGGCTGACGCGGCGGAGACGGATGAGGCGGCGGAGATGGCTGACGCGGCGTAGACGGCGGAGGTGGCGGAGACGGATGAGGCGGCGGAGACGGTGGCCTTGGCTTCTAATTTGGAAGCACAATGTGTTCCTTCCGCCATAGAATAGTAGTTTTTCTGCCATCTCTCAGTGCAGTCTCCCCTTCACCTATAGGGTAGTCAAGTTCCAGGTCCTCAAATCCCTTTATAACTTCATCCACTATGACAACATCATAGCCATCTGGAATCGGAGAGGAATGGTAAGTTCCATTAGGTACAGGAGCTAAAACTACGCCGACCGCCACCTTCACGGTTAGGTTCATCAATGGAGCATGTGACTCACAATTTTCCCTCTCGATGATATCATCCACGGGGTAGCGACGAGCCGAGATATCTGGCCGAACGAGCTCCGTGGAAGCCACGCTGCTTTTCCGCTGAGATGGTGGGCCGCTATTTTCCAATGCAGGATCTTCGTGCCGCTGAGATTGGCCGGAAGCTTGCTGGCTGGTAAGTGCATCTAGTATCTCCTGCTGCCTCGTTAGTTTTTCTTTGATATGCTTCAGCCGGTCTGCCCCCTCTTTCTTTTTCCTCGCTCGGCTTCTATAAGTGTCACTGCAGTCGGGAAACCCATACTTCCACGGAACGGAGCCTTCTGTGCCTCGTGTTCGTCCACTGTGTTCTGGATTCCCGAGGGCGCGTGTCAGCTCGTCGTTCTCTCTGTCTAGATGGAACTCCCCGGCGTCTACCTCCTTCATTATCTTTTGAAGTTCAGTGAGGGGGGTTGCAAGTTGTGCTTTTGTAAAAATGCACTTCCCTGTTTCTGGGTGCAACTTACCCCCATGCCCGTAGAACCAAAGCTTTGCCCGTTCAGCCCACTCCTGCGTCTCAGGAATTATCCCTTTTTCAAGTAGGTCGTTCTCATCTGTCTCCAACTTAGGCTTGGTAGTCCTGTAGCCACCTGACCCCATGCTATGGTGATATTCTTTCTTTGCAGCATTTTTCTTATTTATTGCTGACCTTTTCTTAGCCTCCTCCGATTTCTTGTACTCGACAAATTCGTCCCAGTGATCTTTTAGCTTCTCATATGCTCCGGTGAATTCCGGAGTCTTTCCTTTCTAGACATAATCCCTGTTCAATCTTTTCTTCCAGTTGATAAATTATTCGGCCATCTTCTTAAGAGTCCACTCCTTGACCTTTTCCTATATGGGATCCTTGATATTTTCATCCTCCTCTAGCTGATGAGCGTCATCCTCTTCATTTTGACGAGGTAGCATGAAATTAGCCATGAGCGTCTTCCAAATATTGTCTTTGGCTCTATCGTCGACAAAACTAGCAGCTGAGCGTTGTCCATCCGTCTTTGGCTTATTCCAGTCTTGAACGGTGATCGGGATGCTGTCCCTAACAACAACTCCGCATTGACTTATAAATACTGTGGCGTGCGTCATGGGAAGAATCGGTCTGCCATCTTCAGCAATGGCTTCGATCTTGTACCTTTCTTCTTTCTCCAACCTTTTGGCTGGGCCTCGTTTGCTGTCAGAAGATTTGCTCGATCCAGAGGGCTAAAAGAAGAAAGAGCGTTAATATATGTATATACAAATCAAATAATGCATTTAGTCAACATAGGGTTAATTAATATACCTCGCCGGACCCTGTAGTAATTAAGGTTCGAGAACCGGAGCCGTCAGCTTCTATCTCCACTCCCTTACCGGAGTTGTTCAAAAAGCTCGAGGCGATATCGACGTCATCATCACCGTGGATCATATCCTCCAATATGTTTTCCTGATCTTCGTCTCTGTCGCGATCCATAGTTTCTGCAAAGACATATCAAAATTCATCAGCAATGAGATAAGACATATAATTTTTAACAAGTACTATAATTTTTAACAAGTATTATAATTCTATAATTTTTAACAAGTCTCTGCCACCATTTTTTATTTTACATTGAAATTTTTATTAACAACATAGATCAACCAATTTTTACTAATTAATTGCCAATTCTAAAAATACAAAAAATTCTAACATTCTAACTAAAATCCTATCATTCTAACTAAAATTCTAACTAAAATTCTAATAAAAAATTCTAACTAAAAGTTCTAACATTCTAAATTTTTCTAAAAATTCTAACTAAAATTCTAACATTCTAACTAAAATTCTAACTAAAATGCTAATTATTCTAACTAAAAGTTCTAACATTCTAAATTTTTCTAAAAATTCTAACCAAAATTGTAACATTCTAACTAAAATTCTAATTAAAAATTCTAACTAAAAGTTCTAACATTCTAATTTTTTCTAAAAATTCTAACAAAAATCTAACATTCTAACAGAAATTCTAAAAATTTAAACTAAAATTCTAACATTCTAACTAAAATTCTAACAAAAAAAAGAGAATGAAATTTACCTTTTGCTACGGCCGGAGCTAGAGGTGGAGGTCGGCGAGCGGGGCGGCCGGCGAGCGGGACGGTCGGCGAGCGGGGAGACCGGCGAGGAGGAAGCCTCGGGCGCGCGGAGGAGGAGAACGCGGCGAGGAGGGCGGCAGCGGCGGCGGCGCGTGGAGGCCGGTGGCGGGCTCAGGCGGCGCGGCGGAATCGGGCAGCCTGCCGACATCGATTTTGCTTCCGTGCTCCTGGTCCTTAGTCGTTTTCGCGAGATTGAGAATGTGAGGGAGTGGGGGAGGCAGAGGCGCGGCGCAGTTATATTATAGGGCTTTAGTCCTGGTTCGTGGCTGGAACCGGGACTAAAGACCCTTTCGTCCCGGTTGGTGGCTGCAACCGGGACTGTTGTCATTCCGTACGGCTTGTCTACCCGAACCCCGACTTCATTCAGCCTGACTCATTTGCACCGAAACAAAGGGACCTTAAAAGAAGGTCCATAGTCAAGTTCCCATATCTCCTCTATGTAACCATAATATGTGTACTTTTGCCCATTGTTGTTTGTTACATCAAAACGGACACCACTATTTTGGTTGGTGCTCTTTTTATCTTGGTCGATCGTGTAAAATGTATTCCCATTTATCTCGTACCCTTGGAAAGTCAATACAGTCGAAGATGGTGACCTGGCCAACAAGTACAGCTGATATCCAACAATATTGTTATTCATGAGATGTGTTTACAACCAACCGCCGAAAGTCTCAATGTGTTCATGTGTAATCCAGGTGTCAGACTGTCCTGGGTGTTGGGACCGTACTATATTCATGTGTTCCTCGATATACGGAGCCACCAAGGTAGAACTCTGTAGTATGCTTAAGTTAAAGAATGCCCGTCCCTACATATTTTTACTTTCTTTTCTAGCGTGCCTTTTCCACTCAGTCTCAGCTCATGCCGTGATTGTGCAACACCAATCGGCTTAAGGTCAGGAATAAAGACAACACAGAACTCAATGACCTCCTCTGTTCCATAGCCCTTGGAGATGCTTCCTTCTGGCCTAGCACAGTTATAGACATATTTCTTTAAAACTCTCATGAATCTCTCAAAGGGGAACATATTGTGTAGAAATACAGGACCGAGAATGACAATCTCTTCGACTAGGTGAACCAGGAGATGCGTCATAATATTGAAAAACGATGGTGGGAACACCAACTCAAAACTAACAAGACATTGGACCACATCATACTGTAACCTTGACAGAATATCTGGATTGATTACCTTCTGAGATACTGAATTGAGGAATGCACATAGCTTCACAATGGGTACTCGAGCATTTTCTGGTAGAAGGCTCCTCAATGCAATTGGAAGCAACTGCGTCATAATTACGTGGCAGTCATGAGACTTCAGGTTTTGGAATTTTTTCTCTGCCATATTTATATTCTCTTTATATTCGACGAGAAGGCAGACGGGACCTTGATACTGCTCAACCATTGAAAAAAGATTTCCTTCTCTGGTTTGGTAAGAGCGTAGCTGGTCCGGGTCTTGTCCTGTGGATGCATGTTGTTTGGGTCTTTCATACATTGCTGGTCCTCCAGTGCTTCCGGTTTATCTTTTGTCTTCCCATACACGCCCAGGAAGTCTAGCAGGTTCACACAAAGATTTTTCATCACGTGCATCACTTTCCAATAGGGTAGCTCCCAAAATATAGATTTCTTATTCCATATGGGCGCGTGTTCGGTACCGTCATTCGAAACAGATTGACCGCTAGGACCCTTTCCAAAGATCACTTCTAGATACTTGACCATACCAAATATATCATCAACAGTACGGTGGTCAGGCTTCCTTCGATGACCGGGCATACCTTTGAAATGCTTGCCTTTCTTTCTTACGGGATGCTTGGTCGGAAGAAATCGACGATGCCCCAGGTACACAACCTTCTTACATTTCTCCAAATATGTACTATCAGTCTCCTCTAAACAGTGCGTGCATGCATTGTATCACTTGTTTGTCTGTCCTAAAAGTTAGTAAGAGCTGGCCAATAATTGATTGTTACGAACAACAATGCTGCTCGTAGGTCAAATTCCACCTGTTTATGCTCATGCCACACACGTACACCTTCTTCACGCCACAACTATAAAAGTTCTTCAACTAAACGCCTCATGTACACATCAATGTCGTTGCCGGGTTGTTTCGGGCCTTGTGTGAGCACTGCCATCGTAATGAACTTCCGCTTCATGCACAACCAAGGAGGAAGGTTATAGATACATAGATTCACAGGCCACGTGCTATGACTGCAGCTCTGCTCTCCAAAAGTATTCATGCCATCTGTACTTAGACCAAACCTTAAGTTCCTTGTGTCATGCGCAAAGTTCGGGAACTCTCTCTCCATTTTTCTCCACTGCGACCCATCAGCGGGTGTCTCAACATCGTGTCTTTTTTACGGTCTTCTTTGTGCCATCGCAACAACCTGGCATGCTCTTTGTTTCTGAACAAACGTTTCAACCGTGATATTATAGGAGCATACCATATCACCTTGGTAGAAACCCTTTTCCTGGGGTGCTCGCCCTCAACATCACCAGGGTCATCTCTAATCTTATACCGCAATACAGTGCATACCGGGTATGCATCCAAATTCTCGTACTCCTCACCGCGGTAGAGCATGCAGTCATTAGGGCATGCATGTATCTTCTGCACGTCTAATCCTAGAGGGCATACAACGTTCTTTGCTTTGTACGTACTGGCGGGCAATTCGTTACCCTTTGGAAGGTCTTTTTTCATTATTTTCAGCAACTTTTCAAATCCCTTGTCAGTCACACCATTCTCTGCCTTGCATTGCAGCAATTCCAGTGTGCTACCTAGCTTTTTCAGGCCATCTTCACAATTTGGGTACAACGGTTTGTTGTGATCCTCTAACATGTGTGCGGATTTCGACCTCTCATTTTCAGTTCCGCAGTCTCTCCGTGCATCAGCAATGGCACGACTAAGATCATCAGCCGGCTCATCTGATGCCTCTTGATCTTCAGTTTCCCCCGTTGCAGTATCACCGTATTCAGGGTACATAGGATAGTTGTCACCATCCTCTTCTTTTTCATTTTCTTCCATCATAAACCATGTTTCTCCATGCTTGGTCCAACAATTATAGCTGTGCATGAAACCGTACCGAAGCAGGTGGGTGTGAAGGATTTTCGAGTAAGAGTAATCCTTCTTATTCTGACAGACAACACATGGGCAACACATAAAACCATTCTGATCGTTTGCCTCGGCCACACTGATAAAACTACGCAGGCCCGTAATGAACTCGCCAGTCCGTCGGTCACCGTACATCCATTGTCGGTTCATCGAGCACCTCATATATTTCGAGATATATATTGCCGACTCATCTGCATTATATAAGTATATAAAAAATCATTACACACAACATCATGAATAGAGAAGTGACCAAATTAATTAATACAAGTTCATCACATTAAAACCAAAGCAGAGTAGTGACCAAATGTAATAAATAGTTCTCATAATTAAAACATACATCGAAACTAACATACAAACTATGTAATGCATTTAAATGTAACAACAAATGCGATCAAAATTGCAACTAAGGTAACCATTGATCCAACAGCATAATGATACCAAGCCTCTTTATTAATGGTATAATTTCAAATCTTTCTAATCTTCAAATGCATTGCATCCATCTTGATTTTGTGATCATCAACGACACCGGCAAGATACAACTCCAATTTCATCTTCTCTTTTTCAATTTTTTTCAATTTTTCTTTCAAATCATCGTTTTCTTTTTCAACTAAATTTAACTTCTCGACAAGAGGTCGGTTGGAATTTCCGGTTCATATATGTCCTAGATAATAATATCTATGTCAAGTGTTGGTCGACATAATTAATATAAACACGAAATTAAAAAAATAGTTATAAAAGATAATATACCACATCCGAATCATAGACCGGACGAGGGCCGACGGAGACGGATATCAAAACCATGGCACTATACATGTAACAAACAATCATACAAGTAAGAAAATTATACAAGTAACTATGTAAATCATTTAAATAAGAAATTTGTTATTTTTTAATAAGAACAAGAGGCTCACCAAGGTGGTGCCGGCGACGGGGCAGCGCGGGCGATCGACGGCGTTGTTGCGATAGCACTAAACCAACAAATCATACTTTAATTTTAGCTCAAATTGCATATAAAACAAATAAACTCCCTAACTTAGACATTTCATCAAACACCTAGCTTGCACTAGAAAAATGAAAAGAGCTAAACTAATAATGAAATGAGCTAAATTAGGAACGCCAGAAGAAACGATGAAGTTGCTAACCCTTGGATAGATGGGTGCTACGAATCTTGACAAATGGTGGAGAAAAATGGGATGAACTTGAGCTTGGGAGAGAGAGTAAACCGAAAGAAATGGAGAAGAGTGAGGATGGCTCGGGGTGGAAGAAGAAGATAAAGGTGGTGGAAACCTTTAGTCCCGGTTCGTATTACAAACCAGGACTAAAGGTCCATCTTTAGTCCCGGTTTGTAATACGAACCGGGACTAAAGGTTTCTCACCTCGGCGGCTGCCGGCCGCAGACCTGTAGTCCCGGTTCGTGGCTGGAACCGGGACTAATGCTCTTTTTCGGCGTGGACAAAAGCCCCATTTTCCACTAGTGTAGATTGTATGTTATGTTAGAAAGATATAGATACCAAACATGGGATTTCAACTAGATGGAGAAACACAAAACGAATGAGCAAAAGCTTTTGTGTCATACTCTTTGGTCTGACACGGTCCGTAGGAAGCATCGGCCAGGTCAGAAGATGGCTCCTCGTCGGCACCAGGCAAATCTCTGAGATGGAAATAGCAAGCTAGATGAGTACATAAGAACGTACTGTGTATATCTCAGGAGATTGAACATGGTGGTGGCATGGCCAAGTTGAACGGGGATTTGCAATCCAAGCAGGCTGAAACCCAACATAAATGCACTAGTAAAGTTACGTTTAGATGATTGTAAGTAAGAACAGGTGACCAAAGGTGAGGTATGGCATACACAAGTGAAGAGAATTTGCCTCCGATGCGATCCTTCAGCGGAGGGGGTGGAACACATCCTTGGCTAACCGGCCGGCAGGGATTTTTGCGGGGCCCCCTCCTACTCTTTCTTGGCTGCGCTGCTGCCAGCTCTCAACAGATCCGAGGCTTACCGGCTGGGATGGCATGGGGAGGTCCTCTTCGCCGAGCTTGATGGCGGTGGACATTACCGGCATACCGATGTTGTACGTACATGGGTCTAACCCGATTAGAACACAATACGTCTAGGACTAGGACTCCTAGATGGCTGTGTGCATCACTTATGCAGAGGCCGGGCATACCCATTTCGAAAAAAAAAGGGACTAGGACTCCTTTATAACAGACATTTCTCCGTTGCCGTTGCCTACTCTGTTGTTGCAGCTTCCCCCTCCGATTTGTCCTCAAAATTTCCTAATTTGTTTTGACGGGGAATAAGGGAGACGGTGAGTTAGGCCAGTCAACTGCCAACCTTGTGAGCTCGCATGGGGGAAGACGGTGAGGTTGCCCTGGGACTGACCGGGGGACACATCAATTGGCTGTGTGTGCAAACTCGTGTTGACTCGTGCTAATTCAACCCAGTCACCTGGCTGGAAGGAAAGGCCATGGCCATACCGGTCCTTGAAGCTGGAACCCTTGATGCTCGCCGGCTGCATTGGGTCACCGTGCCGTGCTATGGTCCCTCGTTCCTGCTCCACCATTCGCCACTGCAACCGTGCCAACTCTCATTGATCTGAATGCTGCAGGAGCATCACTTCAAATTTGTGTTTCTCACCCTTGTAAACCCTAACTCACAATTTCAGTAGAGAATCAGAGAGGATCGAGAGAGACAAAGTGTTTTGGTGCAGCGTACTGAATTGCCGCTTTTCTGTTATCCTTTTATTCAGACTTTGGAAACAAAACGTGCCGTGGTTCTCGCCACGCCCCCGGCTAGATCGTGCCATCCCACGACCTGGAGCTTGGTCCACGGTGATCCTACAATCCTGCTCGTGACGCACAAGTTTCGTACTGAGCAGATAAGACTCTAACCGAATTAAAACGGAAAGGAAAAGACAGCTAATCAACTAACTTAACTGACGGACTGAAACCTGAAGAAAATGACACCTGACACTAAATTCAGAAACAGCAGCAGGGTTTATCAAAAACCCTATACTGTAGGATTCTAATAGCATGTAACCTGATCGATGTTAACCAAAAGAATCATGTATAAGTTCTGCTTCCTATGCAAATCAGCTTGAGTTATTGAGTTGAAATCAGCTGTACTATACTTGTACACAACCAATCTAAAATTATTTGTGGTTCAAATAGAATCTAGCCTACGGGTCAAACATCTGGATGGTGCGACCGTGTTACTACGACGAGCTAGCACATGCACGTGCGCTGTACCCCAACACTTCACAATTTTACATCCACGGCTTAGTAAGCTTAGCAAACCCAGGTAGAGTATAAAATCCTGAGTAAATTTCACCAAGGTTATGGTCAAGAATATCTTCCAAATGTTCAGGCCTAACTTGGGCACACCGGCCTGTTTGCGGTGCGTTAGGCCTCCGTACTTTTTTTTTGCGAAACACAGTACAACACAGACGCTCACATACACGTGCATACTCTCACCCCTATGAACGCACGCACGCACACCCTATCCCTATGATCACCTCCGAAAGACTGAGCCGGCGGGTCGAGTCTTGAGATTGACGAAGTCACCACGAGCGCCTCGCTGTCGACGGGAACGTCGCCTCCCACTAAAGAATATTCCGCCTAAATGAGAAACACCAATGTCAACCCTGAGTTTTGAACTCTGGTGGGCTGAGGTACAACCACCCTCCTAACCATCCTACCATAGGCACGTTCTCTCAGGCCTCCGTACTAAAGCAGTCGAGACAACCCACACTTGCACTCCGATTTCCTAAGGCTCGACCCGCTTCGCCACCAATTGGCAGGCCAACCACTACCTATCCCACCTCTATAGACACCGTTTTATTTGCATAAAAACCAATACCTCAAATATTTGTCCCAAATAAACTTTCTCGATTTATTAGAAATATTCGGTGCACGTTGTAGTGCATTAGTTCTAATGTGCTCCCACCTAACTCATGTACGGTCAAAGATAGGCTAGAAACAAACATACGTCCTCTCATGTGTGTCCGTCGTTGTGTTGTTCTCACATAATATTCACCTCAATGAGCTAGATATATACTCGAAGAAAAAAAGGAGCACGGTGCAACCGACATGTGTGTATTTGTTGGATAGTCGCACACTCGCACCCAACACCCAAGCAATCGTTTCCAATGTCCGTATATGTCCAATATGAACTAAAAACATTCTAATATACTCCCTTTGTTCATTTTTATAAGACGTTTTGGTGTTTAGTAGGTTCAACTACTTTAGTATGTATCTAGCTAGTCTACTTTTATTATGTAGATTCACTCATTAGAGTATGTATCTAGTCTACTTTAAAAAGTCTAGACCGTCTTGTATTTGTGCACAGAGGGAGTAGGACTCTTTGTACTAAATCTTGCGAATGAGCGGTGTCAGGAATTAGTCTTTCTGGGCTACGAGAGTGGCAAAGTCTTTTATGTTGGATATGACGAGCTCTCCTAGTACTTGTAGCTAGCAGCAATGAGGGGGTCGCGCTTGTTATTCCTTTGGCAACAATGTAGCTAGACACACACCTGGTTGTGGCCTCGACTCAGCTCATCATGTGTGGTAGATCCCCAGGTGCCATTCAGTTGCTAATATCACAACAGTTTCATTTTGCTCTTTCGACTGAACTTTATCATCATACATACATACTTCGTTGCCGGAAATTCACTTTGGCTCCCGGGTGCACCTGCACCCGGAATGCCTTTTGATTTTTTTAAAATTGAAAATGCTTCGAAAAATTCTAAAAAAATTGGACACAAACATACGCAAGTGTAGAACACTCGTAAAAAATTTCGACAGAAAATACCAATTTTTCTGCTCTGTGCAAAAAAGACAAATTTCTGACAAAAAATGTTTTTTGTCAGAAATTTGTCTTTTTTGCACAGAGCAGAAAAATTGGTATTTTCTGTCGAAATTTTTCACGAGTGGTCGACACTTATGTATGTTTCTTCCCAATTATTTTCAGAATTTTTAGAAGCATTTGCAATTTTTAAAAAATCAGAAGGCATACCGGGTGCAGGTGCACCCGGGAGCCAAAACGCCATCCTCCTTCGTTGCGGGAATCATATAGGCGCCATAAAGAATCGAGATTCTATGTACTCCCTCCGTCCCAAAAAGGATGTCCCAAAAATCATGTCTAGATACATTCAAATTTGGACAAATCTGTGACATCCTTTTTGGGACGGAGGAAGTACATAAGTGAGAATCTAACAAGATGAAAACATGTATACCTAATATGGGTATTTTGATTAATTTGCTTGTTTGTATAGATTCAGATGAAATATATCGACAAGCAAAATTCACCCTCGATATGTCCACTAGTAGGAAAATACCTATTGCTGGCGCAACTAAATAAACTACCGCTGGCGAAGAAGCGGTTCACCAGCGCTACGTCACCAGTGGTAACAGATTACCGCTGGCGCACCGAAACTTACGGCTGGCGAACCACACACCTATTCGCCAGCGGTAGCCCACGTACCACTGGCGCACCAATCACTTGTTCGCTAGCGGTAGTCTCAGGGCTTATCACTGGCGCACCACTCCTTGTTCGTCAGTAATAGTTATTTCTATTTCAAATAAAAGCAGAAATATATTCCAGCAATATATACAGGTAAATAGATATATATTCCAGCAATATATATTTGATAGACACAGTATAAATATAGAATTTCAATAGATATACAAATAGACAAGTGACCAAATTGTTGGTTCATCGCATATGCATGCATTACAAGCCGAAATATACAAGTGAGGCCCAATATTTTTCATACATGCATGAATACACACACATCTCCGGAAGTCGATAGTTTAGGTCGTAAATTTTCAAAAGCAAGTAGCTAGTAATGTAAACTACAATCACATACAAGAGAATTGTAATGACGATGAGGAAGAAGGGTATGCATGTTCTTCCTCTCTTCCGCTCTCCGCCTCTGCTTCACTCTCGTAACCCTTGTTGTTGTTGCCCTTTGAACCATGTAAACTCATCCCGCTTGCTTGAGACATCTTACGGCCCGACCCACTCGAGCGGTGCGCGTAGAACCATTTCTTCATCTCTCTGTACACGAGACATGCAGAGATAAAAGTGTTAGGCAAAGAAGAGCAAGAGTTCATACACAAATCAAATAATAGTTAAATGGGTGCACCAAAATCGAAAGCATGACTCATATATAGGTTGGACACACAAATTACAGAGATGGTGCTAGCGAGCCAAGTAGGATGCACAAGATGTGTGTACTCGTGCATATCATAAGGCTCGCTAGACCAACCCTGTATCACACGGTGTCACTTAATTTTAATCATCGGCATGCAGAGAGAAAGACGAAACAAAACAAACATGATTTGGATCGTTTCATATCTAACTATAAATAACATCGATCACACATGCAAGTTCAACTTAGTACCTGGTCATATCCCCAGTCAAGAGTTTTACCAGCCTCGGCGGCATCATCGCTATACCCATACGATGGATCGAATGCCGGTCGGGGATGGGTACCCTGTCCATTACCCGGTGCGGCGGCTTCGATTTACACTACTAGGAAATGGGTTATAGGGAGGTTGACATTCTGTGGCGCACCCTTAATTAGTGCGCCACAGAATTTATTCTGTGGCGCATGGAAGCTGATGCGCCACTGAAGTTTTTGACTTTCCGTGGCGCATCTTTTGTCCATGCGCCACAGAAAGCTGGACTTCTGTGGCGCATCGCCCACCATGCGCCACAGAAAGAGGGACTTCTGTGGCGCACGGCCCATCATGCGCCACAGAATTTTGGTGGGTCCCACCTTCAATCATTGGGCCAGGGTCCATCTGGGCTTTTTCTGTGGCGCACCGAGGCTGGTGCGCCACAGAAACTAAGCTTTCTGTGACGCATGGAACGAGATGCGCCACAGAAAGCTGACTTTTTGTGGCGCACCAGCCACGGTGCGCCACAGAATATCAGCTTTCTGTGGCGCATCTCGTTCCATGCGCCACAGAATGTTGGCGTCCAGACCTAAAAAAGGTGGTAGACCACCTTTCCCCATGTGACCCCTCCTTCTTCCTCCCATCTTACCCGAGCTCCTCCTCTCTCCCATGCCATTTTGACCATCCTATTCTTCATTATTTGTTATTAAACCTACCACAATTTGATATATAATTGGTGAGGGCTTGGGGAGAGTCTCCATATATATTCTCCTCCTCTCTTTTTGTCCGCTATTTTCTCTCCATCACCACACACTCTCTCTCATCGATCACGGTCACGTCTCGGCAACGGATCTAGATCTACAAGGTGGGTATTGGTGTATGGATGTTTGTTGAAGGCATGAGAAACTTGTCGGCGGGCGATTTACACGTATATGCATGAAACTTGTGTGTGTGGTTTGATTGAATCTTTGCATGTTGTAGCTTGCGCCGGCGTGGTGCATGGATGTTTGCCGAAATGTTGATTCATTTCCATTTCGGTGAATTTTTGCACCACCCATATGTCCTACTTTTAGGGGAAGTCATGCCGAATTTTTCCGTCGAACATTTCCGACTTTTCGAATTCCCGCATGAGAAGCTTGTATGTGTGTGAGCATGTTGCGATTACTTAATTCTAATTAATAACACATACTCTATATGTATACCGCGTAGGCGACCATGGTCATCAAGATGAGCTCCGGTCGAATCGACAACTACAAGGAAGAAGCGAAGGCGGAAATGAGACGGTGCAACGGGCGCTAGATACGATGTCCGTGTCGAAGTTCCAAACTTGTGAGATGGATCGACCCTGATTCCGGACAATTGGAGGACCACCTGCTCAGGCGCGGTTTCATGGAAGGCTTCAACCAAGCGCCGACAGCAAATGCTGCGCCTGAAGACGAGGGCGGGCAAGATGATCGTGACGACGGAGATGCCGACATACATGGTCATGATTGTGGTGGAGAAGACGTTAACACACCGCAGAGCTCGCTAATGTCGGCCTTGATGGATTCTCATGTTCAAGAACTCCTCCTCAATAACGCGAACACCGTTAGAGAGAAAGCCAAGCTGGCGCAAATGGAGATAGACAGGAATACTCCGTTGTATCCTGGGTGTCGGCCACAGGATAAGCGCTTGCAAGTAACGCTTGATGCTCTGGAGATGAAGTCGGAGAACAAATGGACCGATGCGAGCTTCAACAAGAACATGCAATTCTTCCACGAGCGTCTTCCCGAGGGGAACACATTGCCAACTAGTATCGAGGAGGCCAAGAAAGTCGTTTGCCCTCTTGACCTACCGCACGTTAAATACCACGCCTGCGTCAATGATTGCGCAATTTATCGGGGCAAGTACGCGGACCGAACCACATGTCCGGTGTGCGGCCAAGGACAGTACAAGAGCCGTGGGAAGAAAGTTCCTCAAAAAGTGGTATGGTATTTTTATATCACTCCCCGTCTGCAGCGGTACTTCGTGGACCCTAAGGAAGCAAAGCTCATGCAATGGCACGCAGAAAGGGAGAAGCCCGTAGAATATCCGGAGAAGGGCAGGATCCTTACACACCCTTCAGACGCTAGCCAGTGGCAAGAGTTGGACGCCGTCGCCAATTTCGGAGGCGATGCAAGGAACGTCAGGCTCGGAATGAGCACCGATGGACTCAATCCGTTCGGTAACCAGAGTAGCACGCATAGCACCTGGCCCGTGTTTGTATGGCCTTACAACCTTCCCCCGTGGTTGTGCACGAAGCAAAGGTATATACACATGAGTATTCTCATTCCGGGGCCGAAACAAGCAGGTGTCCACATACATACGTATCTCGCGCTATTGGAAGATGAGTTAGCCACGTTGTGGGCGACGCCAGTCCGTACGTGGGATGCCTACACAGGAGATTATTTCCCCATGAGAGCCGCGTTGCTCACGACGGTACAGGACTATCCTGGTTGCGCATATGTATCTGGCTAGGTAGGCCACGGATTCTGCGCATGTGTCAGGTGCATGGATAGGACCCCGCATCTCCAGCTACCAAGGAATCCCGGGTCTTCAAAAATTGTGTACCCAGGGGCTCGAAGGTGGCTTCGCATGGATCACCCGTGGAGAAAACGCGGTGACCTGTTCAATGGTAAGGACGAGCTCGATGGAGCCCCGAGCCCAAGGAGCGGCACAGAAATCGACGAGCTGTTGAGAAATTGGGAGGAGTGCCCCGCGCCGGGAAAGAAACGACCGAAGGTAGATCCGCTGCTAGGTGTATGGAAAGCGAGGTCTGTTTTCCACGACTTGCCGTACTGGAAGGTCCTCAAGACGCCACATAGCCTCGATATGATGCACATTACGAAGAATGTCACCGAGAGTCTGCTTGGCACTCTTTCCAACATGCCGGAAAAGACCAAGGATGGGACGAAAGCAAGATACGATCTGAAATGCCTTGGTGTCAGGAAAGATCTTCAGGCCCCCGATAGTGATGACGACGACGATGGTGATGATGATCAGACTGAAGGGACTCAATGTCACCGCAAAAGGCTAAAGAGGAACATGGTGGTGCTTCCCGCTACGTGCTTCACTATGAGTCTGGAGGAGCTCGAGCAGTTTTACAGGTGTCTTGTAGGAGTCAAATTTTCTCATGGTTCCCGGTACGTGCTTCACTAAAGAGGAACACGGTGGTGCTTCCCGCTACGTGCTTCACATGTAGCAGATATATGGACGCAACGAAGAAGAGGTTTACCGGGATGAAGTCTCATGATTGTCACATGCTGATGACGCAGATACTTACCGTTGCGATTCGAGGGATAATGGACGAGCATGTCCGTGATACGCTGCTTGCTCTTTGCAACTTTTTCGACGTCATCAACAGGAAGACGATCGGCGTGAGGCAGCTCGACCGGCTACAGGAAGAGATCGTGCTGATACTATGCGAGCTCGAGATTTACTTTCCGCCCTCATTCTTCGATATCTGCGTGCATCTCTGTCGTGGGGCTACCTTTCGGGTACCCCACGGTGGTGGTACCTGGGTCACGCCAAGAGAGGCCCATGAAGTGTACCGTGTGGCCCAAGTAGCTGGTTAGGCCGGTGATGATTTTCCTTATTCTGTAATGTGCAATCCGCACCGTCCACCCGAGACCTGGCCTGTGATATAAAGGCCAGGAGGGTGCGTCATCTAGGTCAAGCAAGAGACACGCAAACCCTAGCGAGATCGCCATCTCGCCATTGTAGCCACCTCGATAATTCCAGACAAGCAGGAGTAGGTCTTTACCTCACCTCGAGGGGCCGAACCTGGGTAAACTCGCCCCCTGTTAGCCGTCACAGCCACCAACGTTCATACTCTCTCCCCCTCAATCAACCCGGGGTATACAACCTTGGGATTTGCCGAGTCCACTCCTCGTCAATTGGCGCCGTCTGTGGGAAGAACAGATCGTTGGAATCATGGTTGCGCCGGCCTCACCTGCAATGAAGAACGGCATCAGCGCCAGGGAGTCGATCTACACCGGCTTCCTCGAGTTCGTCCAGCACTCGCCGGCGGATTTCCCGGCGTACGCTGAGCTGCAGCAGAGCACATGGATTACCTTCGGTAGTCTGCGCTATCTGGTGGACAGTCGTGGAACGCTCCGGCCCACGCTGGCCACGCTGCGCGCGACGGATGCGCCTGCATCTACATCGACTGCGCCGACCGCGGCTTCACCCGCCGCGAAGATCGCATCTACTGCGGCCACGGCGATCGCGTCATCGACTGCCGTGAAGATCGCGTCCACTTCGACTGCGTCGGCACCATCTACGACCGCGTCAACGGCGACTGCGGTGACCACACCCGCGGTTACCAGAAAAATCGCATCTACTGCAGCTCCGGCGCGAAACAAGTCTACTCCGACCTTCTTGTCCGCGCCCCGGATGAAGCCAAAATCTACGCCGATTTCGACTACGCCAATCGCGCCTCCGCATCGCGGAGTCGCCAGTAGCAGTAACCGTGGCACCCGCCACGTTGCTGTGATCTTCGACTCTGAGCATAGCTCGGACGAAGGAAGCAGAACTGGGAGCATCAGCCCCACTCGACGGGTTTACCCCGCACAAGTCTACATGGCCAGCCCAGCACGATCCAACGGCGGGGAACCCCTATACCCGCTGGAGGTGACCATGCCAGACAGGGTGACAAGACTCACCATCACTCGGGAGATGGCGATCAAGGCCATGAAGCACGTGGACGAAGGCACGTTCCCTTCACCAGATGAACCCCGAGAAGACCAACTGGCGGTCCAATACTTGCTTTGGAAGGAGTCCGAGCGAGTCCGCCAAGAGAAGGCCGATCTGATTCGGCGCAAAGAACTAGCCGACGCGTCGAGTGCCAGGAGGGCAGCACACTCGTTCTTGGCCGGATCGGAGGAAGTCACGCAAGGAGGACGTCACAGGGCTCGCATGCCACGGGTGCCAGAAGCTGATCGCGTCCACCTCACTCGCAATCTGGAGTCGTCATTCATGACGGAGGACGCGGACGGAATCCCCGTCCCCAAGACACCCGCTTCGGCCCTCATGGCGGTCGAAACCTACCTGCGACTAACACAGCCGCCGGAGGGTGACGCCCACGCCCGCCTCCACAGGCGACAAATTCAATCCCTCAGGGAAGTCGAGGAAGTCCTGGCAAAGTCAGCACCAGCAGAAAGGGGGCACGAGAATCGAGGCCGCCGCGATCGTGAACCCGCACCACTTGCAGACCCAGCCCCAGTTCGACTGCGACAGCCGCAGCCAGGCGAAGATGTCCGTAACGTCGTCGCACAGAGAAGGGTGGACCGCAGTCGACGGCTGCGAGCAGCGAGTGCACAAGCCAACGACTACGACGACGACGATTTCGAGCCACGCGGAGCCGCATGTTTCAGCTTCAACATCCGTGACACGAAGATGCCCAAAGGCTTCAAGCTAACAGCAGAGACACCCAAGTATGACGGGAAGCAAGACCCAAGGGACTGGCTGGAAGACTACCTCATCGCGTGCAGCTGTCAGGGTGGTACTTCGACTACTGCCATGCAGTACATCCAGTTGATGCTCACGGGATCTGCTCGCGGGTGGCTCAACACTCAGCCCAGGGACGCTTTCAGCACCTGGGACGAGTTCAGGAACGCCTTCGTGAAGAGCTTTCTGGGGACATATGCAAGGCCAACAACCCTCATTGAGCTCCAGGAGTGCAAGCAAGGTCGAGACGAGCCACTCCGTTCGTACATCCAGCGGTGGACCTTGCTTCGCAACACCATGGACGGAGCCACCTCAGAAGACAGGGTAATGGACGCATTCGTGAATGGCGTTTACCGCCGCGACCTCCGTGAGGAGTTCGGTAGGCTTAGGCCGAGGAACATGATCGAGCTCATGCAGATAGCCAACCAGTGGGCAGATGGAGAAGACTCTGTTCGTGATGCACCACGATCTCCGAGGCAAGAAGCAGGACCTAGCAACTGGCGAGAAGGGCGCCTGAAGAAGAAGCCGCGTTACGTCGGCAACGACTCGATCGAGTTAGTAGCGGCGGGATTCGAAACCCCCCGTGAGAGTGAAAGGCAGTACAACTAGGACGGTGGCAGCGGCTACCATAGAGACGGAAGTCGCAAGCGCGAGTGGCGGAGACGCCCACTGACCGAAGAAGAAGAGTTAGAGCAACCCTGCAAGCATCATATGTTTAGGGACCCAGAAACAGGCAAGTGGGGATCCCGCCACTTATTGAAGGATTGCAGAAAGGCGCGTAAGATATACAGGGCGTTTGCGCGAATAGTCCCTCAGAACGGACAGCGTGATAATCAAGCGGCACCTGTGGCACAGCCAGCCGCACAGCTGGCCCTCCAGGCGCCACCTCCTCCTCCAGTCGCCAACCCAGCGCAGGCAGCGCTGGCCTTCTACCCGCAGCAGCAGCAGCAATAACAGCCACAGCCGCAGGATCCTGCTAACGCGTTCCCGGCAGCACGTGGGCAGATTAACATGATTCAGAAGGGACGTCCTTCCAACAGGACCCAGAAAATCATCACCCGCCAGGTCTACCAAGCACTCACCAACCCACCTGCAGTACCCGATTACCTGAGAGGCTCAGAAACAGCGATCACTTTCTCCAGAGCGGACCACCCGCCGGCGATACCACGACCCGGGCACGCTGCTCTGGTAGTCGAAGCTCAGATCGGGGAGTACACCTTGAAGAAGGTGTTCATGGATGGAGGCAGCGGTATAAATATCATCTTCGCCGACACCCTAAGAAGGATGAACAGGTCAACATCCAACCTAACGCCATCAGCAAATACCTTCCACGGTATAGTACCAGGGCAAGCAGTCACGCCCATGGGAACAATTACACTCGAGGTTATATTCGGCACACCCGAAAACTTCCAGCGAGAGGCGATCGACTTCGAGGTAGTCGACTGGAAGTCGCAATATCATGCCATACTGGGTCGTCCGGCCTTTGCCAGATTCATGGCAGTACCCCACTACGCCTACCTCATGCTCAAGATGCCAGGACCTAAGGGCGTCATCACGGTGAAAGGCGACTTCGACCGGTCTGATAGCTGCGACCGCGAGTTCAGCAGGATTTCTGAGTTCTTCGGGATGGACGAGCACCTGGAGATGATGGCAGTCGACAACGACAAAACTCTGTTTCCACCACGGAAGAAATCATCCAACAACTCTGCATTCAACACAAGCGACGACACAAGGGCCCATCAGGTACACCCGACGGACGCCGACAAGACGGTCAGGGTGTCATCAAGCCTGACTAGCGCATAGGAAAGCGCGCTTGTCGAGTTCCTGCACGAGAACTGGAAGATATTCGCCTGGCAACCTTCTGACATGCCAGGTATACCAAGGGAACTCGCCGAGCACTCCTTACGTGTCCGTAAAGACGCCAGACCAGTCAAGCAGACCTTGAGGCGCTTCGCGGGTCCCAAGAGAGATGCTATCAGCAAGGAGATCGACCGGCTGCTTCACGCCGGATTTATTCGAGAAATAAAGGATTCAGAGTGGGTAGCAAACCCGGTACTGGTGGAAAAGAAGAAGACGAAGAAACTCCGCATGTGCGTCGACTTCACCGCCATCAACAAATGCTGCCCCAAAGATCACTTTCCGCTCCCGCGGATTGATCAGATCATCGATTCGACTGCAGGTTGCGCACGCCTATCCTTCCTGGATGCCTACTCCGGGTACCAGCAGATCAGGATGAAAGTCGAGGATCAGGAGAAGACGGCGTTCATCACACCACACGGTGTATTCTGTTACCAGATGATGCCCTTCGGGTTGAAGAACGCTGGAGCTACGTACCAGCGCACGATGCAGGCCTGCCTGAAGAAGCTCATAGGACAGATTGTCCAGGTCTACGTCGACGACATAGTCGTTACCACCCGCACAGAGGACAGCCTCATCGACGACCTCCGCAAGGTCTTTGACGTGCTCAACAAGTACCAGATCAAGTTAAACCCAGAAAAGTGCGTCTTCGGCGTCCCAGCCGGAGAATTACTGGGGTATCTTGTTTCTGCGAGAGGGATCGAAGCCAACCCTGAGAAAGTGCAGAACATACTCGACATGCCTGCACCGACCAAGCTCCATGAAGTACAACGCCTGGCCGGCAGAGTCGCAGCGCTCAGTCGATTTATTAGTAAGTTGGGAGAAAAGGCCCTGCCCTTCTACCAACTGATGAAAAAGGCAGACAAGTTCGAGTGGACAGAGGAGGCACAAGATGCATTCGACAAACTGAAACAGACCCTCACAACACCTCCAGTGCTGGTGGCACCACATGAGAACGAGCCGCTGTACCTGTATGTGGCGGCCACGAACAGAGTGGTTAGTACCGTACTCGTAGTCGAGCGGGAGGAAGAAAGAAAGAGCCACCCTGTTCAGCGACCCGTGTATTACCTCAGCGAGGTGTTAACTGATTCCAAGCAGCGGTACCCGCACTATCAGAAGTTAGCATACGGAGTCTTCATGACGTCCAGGAAGGTGGTCCACTATTTCTCTGAGCACCCGATCACGGTGGTAAGCTCCTCTGCCCTTTCCGACATCCTCACCAACCTAGCCGCGATAGGAAGAGTCGCCAAGTGGGTTGTCGAGTTAGGGCCATGGGGGTTGAAGTATGTACACCCGAAGGCAATCAAGGCCCAGGTCCTCCCAGAGTTTACCACCGAGTGGATAGAAGCACAGCTACCTGATGAGCCCGACTTGTCCAACGCTTGGACAATGTATTTCGATGGATCCAAAAAATTCAACTCAGCCGGAGCAGGAGTTGTGCTCATCTCACCCAAAGGCGACAAGCTGAAGTACGTGCTGCAGATGAAATTCTCAACACCCTCCAACAACGAAGCAGAGTACGAAGCCTTGATCCACGGCATGCGGATGGCCAAGAACTGTGGCGCCACTCGCCTCATGATCTATGGCGACTCCTACCTGGTTGTGCAGCAAACCATGAAGCAGTGCGACGCCATCGCTGACAACATGATAGCCTACAGGGAGCTGTACAATCAACTGGAAGGCCTCTTCGACGGCTGCGAACTGCGGCACATCGGCCGCGAAAGCAATGAAGAAGCCGACGTCTTGGCCAATCTAGGTTCGGATCGAGCTCCGGTGCCACCCGGAGTCTTCCTCGAGTGCATCACACAGCGCTCAATCAAGGTCCGGCCCCAGCCAGGACCCTCTACATCGACAACAAGCACTGCCAACCCGCCAAGCACGGAGAAGGAGGTCATGGAGATAATGCTGGTCGAGCCCACCTGGACAAGCCCGTATCTGGCTTACATGCTGCATCAGCGGCTGCCGGAGAACCCAGTCGAAGCCAAGCGCATCGTCCGCCGTTCCAAAGGCTTCACCATCATCAATGGCGAGCTCTACAAGAGAATCATCTCAGGAGTCCTTCAAAGGTGCATCGATCCAGCTGACGGCCAAGCTATCTTACTCGACATCCACGCCGGCATATGCGGACACCACGCAAGCAGTCGAGCACTGGTGGCCAAGGCCTTGCGAGCAGGGTTCTACTGGCTCACCGCAATGCAAGACGCAGAAGAACTGGTAAAAAAGTGCGTTGGCTGTCAGGAGTTCGCCAACAAGCCGCATGCACCAGCGTCGGCACTGAAGACAATACCACTCGCATGGCCCTTCGCGCAATGGGGGCTCGACATGGTAGGTCCCTTCAAGAAATCCTCCCCAGGTGGGCACACTCACCTCCTGGTGGCAGTCGACAAGTTCACGAAGTGGATCGAGGCGGTCCCAATCACAAGCTCAACCGCAACCTCAGCGGTCAACTTTATCAGGTCGATCACCTTCAGGTTCGGTGTGCCGCACGGCATCATCACCGACAACGGGACGAACTTCACAGCAGAAGAATTCAGGGATTTTTGCTCTGAACAAGGCATCAAGCTCAGTTATGCATCTGTCTCACACCCGCAGTCCAATGGGCAAGTCGAGAAGGCCAACGGCCTAGTCAGCAAAGGCATCAAGAAGCGTCTGCGAGTACCATTGTAGCGAGCCGCAGGAGCCTGGGTGGAGGAGTTACCAAGTGTGCTGTGGAGCCTACGCACCACGCCAAACAGATCTACCCAGTATACACCATTCTTCATGGTGTACGGCGCCGAAGCAGTCCTGCCCTGCGACATCAAATTTGATGCTCCACGAGTGGTGGCATACGACGAGTCTGATGCGGAAGAAGCACTCGAAGATGATGTGGATGTCCTGGATGAAGCACGTGACATCGCCCTCAGCCGCACAGCCGTGTACCAGCAAGACCTGCGCAACTACCACGGTCGGCGACTGCGGCCTAGAGCATTCGTCCCAGGGGACCTGGTTCTCCGGCTCAAGCAGAAGAAGGTGCACAAACTCGCCTCCCCATGGGAGGGGCCGTACATTGTGACAGAGGCAATCGGCAACGGAGCTTACCGCCTGAAGGACTCGAAGACGGGGACAGTCTGCAGCAATCCGTGGAACGTGGCACAGTTACGCCGCTTCTACGCCTGATCGACCCCAGCTTGTAAACTTCACCTTGTTAAGTAGCAGCAGGTTTCTTATGCACTCTTTCCCTCGCCAGGGTACCTAAGGGGACTGGAAGGGTTTTAACGAGGCGGCCTGTTTGCGAGAATCAATAAAGATATTTGAAGAAAAAGGCTTGTCATTTCTCCCTTTGCGAGCAATCAACTTAAATCCTAGGCCGCCACTCGAACCACTCGGGGGCTCGCGCCATACAGGTCAAAGTACAGCCTCGGCCGCCACTCGAACCACTCGGGGGCTCGCGCCATACAGGTCAAAGTACAGCCTCGGCCGCCACTCGAATCACTCGGGGCTGCGCCATACAGGCATAACTCGAAAATCCTAGGCTGCCACTCGAACCACTCGGGGGCTCGCGCCATACAGGTCTAAGTCCATCCTAGGCCGCCACTCGAATCACTCGGGGGCTGCGCCGCACAGGCATAACCCGAAAATCCTAGGCCGCCACTCGAACCACTCGGGGGCTCGCGCCATACAGGTCAAAGTACAGCCTCGGCGCCACTCGAACCACTCGGGGGCTTGCGCCATACAGGTCAAAGTACAGCCTCGGCCGCCACTCGAATCACTCGGGGGCTGCGCCACACAGGCATAACTCGAAAATCCTAGGCCGCCACTCGAACCACTCGGGGGCTCGCGCCATACAGGTCTAAGTCCAGCCTAGACCGCCACTCGAATCACTCGGGGGCTGCGCCGCACAGGCATAACCCGAAAATCCTAGGCCGCCACTCGAACCACTCGGGGGCTCCGCGCCATACAGGTCTAAGTCCAGCCTAGGCCGCCACTCGAATCACTCGGGGGCTGCGCCACACAGGCATAACTCGAAAATCCTAGGCCGCCACTCGAACCACTCGGGGGCTTGCGCCATACAGGTCTAAGTCCAGCCTAGGCCGCCACTCGAATCACTCGGGGGCTGCGCCACACAGGCATAACTCGAAAATCCTAGGCCGCCACTCGAACCACTCGGGGGCTCGCGCCATACAGGTCAAAGTCTAGCCTAGGCCGCCACTCGAATCACTCGGGGCTGCGCCGCACAGGCATAACCCGAAAATCCTAGGCCGCCACTCGAACCACTCGGGGGCTCGCGCCATACAGGTCTAAGTCCAGCCTAGGCCGCCACTCGAATCACTCGGGGGCGGCGCCGCACAGGCATAACCGAAAATCCTAGGCCGCCACTCGAACCACTCGGGGGCTCGCGCCATACAGGTCTAAGTCCAGCCTAGGCCGCCACTCGAATCACTTGGGGGCTGCGCCGCACAGGCATAACCCGAAAATCCTAGGCCGCCACTCGAACCACTCGGGGGCTCGCGCCATACAGGTCTAAGTCCAGCCTAGGCCGCCACTCGAATCACTCAGGGGCTGCGCCGCACAGGCATAACCCGAAAATACTAGGCCGCCACTCAAACCACCCGGGGGCTCGCGCCATACAGGTCTAAGTCCAGCCTAGGCCGCCACTCGAATCACTCGGGGGCTGCGCCGCACAGGCATAACTCAAAAACCCTAGGCCGCCACTCGATTCACTCGAGGGCTCGCGCCATACAGGTCTAAGTCCAGCCTAGGCCGCCACTCGAATCACTCGGGGGCTGCGCCGCACAGGCATAACTCAAAAACCCTAGGCCGCCACTCGATTCACTCGGGGGCTCGCGCCATACAGGTCTAAGTCCATCCTAGGCCGCCACTCGAATCACTCGGGGGCTGCGCCGCACAGGCATAACTCAAAAACCCTAGGCCGCCACTCGATTCACTCGGGGGCTCGCGCCATACAGGTCTACGAGTGCAAAAACACACATTATACATTCAGTGAACAACATCACATGGGCATACATACATGCATATTTATGTTACAAGCTAACATCATACAACAAACTGCTATTCTTAGTCGACATGCTCTTCCTTTGGCGCATCCAGTGGCCCTACAAGTCGCTCTGTATGATTCAGGATCTGTTGCATCGCCTGACGTGCAGCCTCAAGGGATTCAGCATAATCAGCATCTCTAGGCAAGCCATCAAGTATTCTGTCCAAGGGAACATGAGGTCGATGCAGTCGAACATAGGCAAACGCCGTGTGGCTCCGGCAACAAGCTGACCGAAGACGACCTCCTTCAACGCCCTGCTACTGCGGAACCTCTCAACAGCGCAGGTAACCCAGTCGGCTGCTCACCAAGGGGGAAGAACACTTTGTTGATTTGCCAGAGTGCTTTCCTGCAAACCTTCAAGAATGAACGCAGCTCGCCAGGTACGATCCAGCATCCGCGCGAGTACACGGCCCTCTCCCTTGTGTACCCAGAATTGACGAGCTTCGACCGAGTTACCTGTGGCTTCTCCATCTCCACGCGCTCGTTCACTCGAGTGTTTTCGGCTTGCCAGTCGGGGTTAACAACTGCAATTCACGGTCAAGATGCAGAACAACACAAGCATGAAGAAATCAAAGCGAAGCAGCTAGAGTCCAACCTTGCAGCTGTCGACATATCAGATCAATTTGGTCAAGAAGGAACCGTTCGCGCTGATTGAACGGCCCAGTGGAACGCGCCCTGAGGCGTTCAAGCTCCACTTCAGCTATCCGCAGCTTCGACTCAAGTTCAACGATCTTGTTCCTCATATAGTTAAACACCCGCTGGTCGTTCACGCTTCGTGTGGAAGTTGGACCAGCTGGGTGCTGTTGGCGAGCGGGCACAGCAGAAGAGGTACCCTCACCCTCATCCACACAGGTGGCCTCGGCGACTTCAGGAGCAGCATTTTCATCAGGCTGCCAAGTTATGTGGTGTCAAACAGAAGCCATATTCATTCTAGCAAAAGACTCGACGAGGTACATTCACATGAAGGAATCAGAAAATGCATTGATAAAAAGACTTCATCAAGTTCACTACAAAAGGCGAATCAAAAGGAACCCTACTACAAGACTACACTGCAGACTCCGACTGCGAGCGACTCTTCTTGGAGGCTAACTCTGCAGCCCTGCAAGCTTCTTCTCAAAGGTATTAATTAGCTTAACAGCTAACTGACTTGCTTTCGCCTTGACGCTGTTTAGCGACTTGGTCTTTGCCATCGGGATTTCGAGGAAAGTCGTGACAACTGCCTCGAAGAGTCGCCTGCAACCTCATGACCAAGCAAAAGCCGGGAAAGTGAACTCTGAGCCGCGTACCGTCTGAGCACGCGTGTAGTCCACTAGGGTGGTCGCCTCGCCTTCAAACGGGGCCGCAAGTGCATTAACATCGTTCGGCACGGCTGGTTGGGGAAGATGCCCCGATGCACATCTCGCCAGGGCATCTTTCGACTTCTGCAGCGCCGCTGAAGATTGCCTACAGTGCAGTCGAGCATACACTGGGCGCGGTCAACGAAGCCAACAGCCGTCTCCAGGTCCGATATTCTCACTGGAAGATCCTCTGGAGGAGCGCCTCCGCACGGCTCTGAACAATGAAGATGACCACACTTGTGACACATCCGAGTCGACACAAGACAACGTAGGCATGAGCCGAATATTACCTTACCTCCGATTACATTGGCGAGTCCGAGCAAGCGTTCAACCTGGGTCTTCTCTAGTTCACCCCGAGTTCGCTCACGCTCTTGAGTTGCACCCAGGGACTTCTCCAGCTCGGCGACCCGCCTCGCCAGACTCTCCCTTTCGCCTGTGAATCACCGGATCAAAATCAAAAACAAAGATAGTCGACACACCTCCTGAATGCACGGGTTGGTACTCACTGTTGGCTTGCTCCAGAGCAATGCGGAGTCGACCCTCCTCCTTCTCCATGCGCATGAAGGACTTGGCTCCCTCCAGCAGCTGGCGACAAAACGGCTGTGCAAAGGAGCAAAAGTGTCAATCTGCGCCCGACTATCCTAGTCACGCACATCTTCGGGGGCTACTCCCATCGGGAGCGCTGTTCGCGCACCCGACACAAGAATCTGCAGGGTTAAGACAGAATATACTCGTGCCCNGCTCACGCTTTTGAGCTGCACCCAGGGATCTCTCCAGCTCCGCGACCCGCTTCGCCAAGCTCTCCTTCTCGCCTGTGGATCACCGGAGCAGTCAATAATGAAGACAGTCGCAGCACCACTCGAACACAAGGGTTAGTACTTACTGTTAGCTTGCTCCAAAGCAGCGTGGAGTCGGTCCTTCTCTTTCTCCATCCGCAAAAAGGCCTTGGCTCCCTCCAGCAGTTGGTGACAAAACGACTGTGCATAGAAAAAGATATCAATCTATGCCCGACTATCCTAGTCACTCACATCTTCGGGGGCTACTCCCGTCGGGAGCGCTGTTCGCGCACCCGACACAAGAATCTGCAGAGTCAAGACAGAATATGCTTACGTGCTCAAGCAGTTCAGCATCCACTGCAGTCGTATCAGCAGCTCTTTCAGGCCTCTTGGAGGTTGACGTCTTCAACGTCAAGGGATTATTGGCCTCAGGCGCCTCTTCGGGTGCCCCAGTGGTCCGCTCCACGACAGCCGCGGACTGATGTTCCTCGTCTCGAGGTGACGAGCCAGCTCCACCATGTGATGACTACAAAGAAGCAAAACTTCAGAAAAGCGTCCAAGGAGTCGAAAGAAGAACAAAGACAAAAAAGCGTACTCGCAAGGCTTACCTGTTGACATCTTCATCCTCGCTGCTCATGGAGGAGATGCCATCGCCGCAAACCCAGCGGGCGGCGCCGAGTTCAGTGGAGGCACGGACAGAGGATCTCCCGGCTCACTCGCATCAGAGGATGAGTCGCGGGCTTCCTTGTCCTCCACAACACTTCCTTCAAAGGTGACGACCCCGAGGTGGAGGTCGACATTCTTTCGTCGTTCGCCGCTTCTGCAGCGGCTCTTCGTCTTCATCATCCTCTTCCACCTCCCTCGTTCGGCGAGTGGGCAGAAGGGAGTTCGTCTTCATCGTCGTCCTGCTCGACGACCATGGCCTCGTCGTGAGGTCCATTCTCCATCAGCGGAGGAAGGCTCACATAAGCTCTTCGGTCCTGACGAGCAGCGAGAAGAAAAGCGAGTCAATAAAAACATTCGACTAAAGAAAAGCAAAGAGAGTCAAGTGCTTACCTCAGGTACGGGGTTGTTTGGCCGTATGGTTCGACCGGGCAGTTAACGTTGCACGGATCGGCGACCCGGAGGCTGGTGATGTTTCCTCACCTTAGCCGCGATCTGTGCATCATCAAGCGAGGTGTCGACTGCGAGCTCCCACATTGGTTGTTCGCGTCGACGCAGCGGCTGCACCTTCAGCTTGTGGAAAGTCGCGATAAGGTGAATGCCACCTGTCTCGCGTCCGAGCGTCGTCAGCAACCGCGGAGCAGCGCCAGCAGTGGCTTGGTCGACTCCTTGTCCTCCTTTGACAGAGGGTGCGACCAGGCATTGGTCCTTCGCAGAGGTCGATCAGCGGCGAACTCGGGAAGGCCTTCCTGGTCCCACCTGATGTAGAACCATTTCTTCCGCCAGTTCTGGACGGAGTCAGATTTCTTCAGCTGGAAGAAGCACGTGTCGCCGCGCAGCTGGATTCCAAAGCCGCCGACAGGGAACGTCTGCTTCGACCGCCCACCATCCGTCGCACCATGAAGAGCGACTTCCAGAGGTTCCAGTTGGGTGCGATCCCCAGAAAGCACTCGCATAGCACAATAAAACTCGCGATGCTCAAGATGCTGTTGGGATTCAGATCATGGATCTGAATCCCATAGGCGAAAAGAAGACCACGAACAAAATCGTGGATGGGGAACCCGAAGCCCCGTGGAAGGAATTCGGCGAAGCACACGCGCTCCCCCATCGCGAGGAGAGGGGATTACATCCTACCGGGGGCGCGCGTCGTCGCCGTGCTCGTCGGCGGCAGCAATCCCTGTTCGCGGAGGTTGTCCAGCTCCGCCGCTTTCACTGACGATTTCCCCCAGTCGCCCTCCAACTTCTTCATGCCGGCGTCGTCGCCGGCGGCGGAGCTTTCCGCTCCCTTCGCCCTCTTCTGGCCCATGGTGCTAGTGGAGGAGGGGAGAGTTTCTGGAGATCTCGGTGCAAATGGCAATGGGGATGCGGCAGCGGAGAAGACGGGAATGAAGGCACGGTGAACTGTTCCCACGCCGCGGTGCAAATTATGTACCGCGGGGGCAGTTCATCCTAGCCGTCATCCACGGAACCGTAACCCGAAGCAACCATCCGGCCGTCCACGTGTCGCGCGGAGAGGGCAACTGTCATCCTCCACTACGCACGAGAACCAAGGCGTCATCATCACTTAGCGAAAGTTTCGCGCCCAACGGTCCAAATTCAACGGCGGCCACTGCAACAGTGGGCCCACTTCGTCACGTCCCGTCGGGCGCAGAGTGTGCCAGGAGGCGTCATCACTGATGTCACCCCTAACGTCACTGTGGATTCGTATCAAGTAAGCCAACGATCTGGCAGAGCACTCGACAACCCATTCGAGTGAGACAATTACATAGTAAGCTTTACAAAGCTGATGACACCCGAATTCATCATTCGAGTGAAGGAACAACCAGTAAGCTTTCAGAGCTGAGTTTAAGTCCGTTCAGTAGGCCATCAAGGCTGAGTACAAAGTAAGTCGAGCAAGGCCAGATTCGACTCGAGCTCTTCGAGTCATCTTTTTACTCCCATCGGGAGCGGGCTTTTCGACTGAAGAAAAATTGAGTTTAACCTCAATTGCAAGCAATTCAGCTTAATCTCGGGGGCTACTCCCATCGGGAGCGCTGTTCGCGCACCCGATGACTAAGGACAACGACAGTCGAAAGCTGGCGAATCAAGAAGATCATGAAGCGCACCCGATTATTCAAGACAGTAGCAGCCGAAGGTTGGCTCGTGAAGGAGTCAGGTGGCGTGCCCGGAGGAAGGAGTCCTTTACTCGACTCTGCGATTCGACTAAGCACTCGGGGGCTACTGTCGTGGGGCTACCTTTTCGGGTACCCCACGGTGGTGGTACCTGGGTCACGCCAAGAGAGGCCCATGAAGTGTACCGTGTGGCCCAAGTAGCTGGTTAGGCCGGTGATGATTTTCCTTATTCTGTAATGTGCAATCCGCACCGTCCACCCGAGACCTGGCCTGGGATATAAAGGCCAGGAGGGTGCGTCATCTAGGTCAAGCAAGACACGAGAAAACCCTAGCGAGATTGCCATCTCGCCATTGTAGCCACCTCGATAATACCAGACAAGCAGGAGTAGGTCTTTACCTCATCTCGAGGGGCCGAACCTGGGTAAACTCGCCCCCTGTTAGCCGTCACAGCCACCAACGTTCACACTCTCTCCCCCTCAATCAACCCGGGGTACACGACCTTGGGATTTGCCGAGCCCTAACCTCGACAGTAGAGGTCAAAGGTATCCCTCTCAAGCAACCCTGCAATCACAATACAAAAAGTCTCTTGTGTCCCAACACACCCAATACACTTGTCAGATATATAGGTGCACTAGTTCGGCGAAGAGATAGTGAAATACAAGTAATATGGATGATTATAAGTAGTAATTGCAATCTGAAATAAAAATGGCAGCAAGCAAACATGTAGCAGAATTTGTTGTAAACGGTGTTTCAATGCTTAGAAACAAGGCCTAGGGATCATACTTTCACCAGTGGTCACTCTCAACAATGCAATCATAATTGAATATAAATATAAGCACTTCAATATACTACTCCGAAGTATTCTCCGGCTGGATAACGAACACTAATTCATTGTGTAGGAATGCAAAAGCACGCCTCAAACATATATTCCCAAGTACTAATGAATACCCCACACTGGACCATGAGCATTCATAGGAGGTACTAACACACCACAATTTCATAGAGACATCCAACTCAATAATAAATCAGTGAACAAGTATCTTGTGAAATATAGCCTAAAGACCCACACGGTGCACACACTATCACCTTTACACACGTGGGACAAGGAGTCTCCGGAGATCACATAAATAAAGCCCACTTGAGTAACATAACAACATCTAGATTGCAAAGCTCATGATCACATATAGATCACATCATGGGAGAGAGAGATATAGACCACATGGCTACCGGTACGGCCCTCAGCCCCGAGGGAGAACTACTCCCTCCTCATCATGGGAGTCAGCAACGGCGATGAAGATGGTGGTGGAGTCGATGGAGATGGCTCCAGGGGCACTTCCCTGTCCCGGCAGGGTGCCGGAACAGAGACTTCTGTCCCCCGAAACTTGTCGGCGATGGCGGCGGCGCTGTAGATGTTTCTTTGGAATATGACGGGGTCCCTCTAGGTTTTATGCGTTGGGGGCAATATATAGGCGAAAGGGCGGCGTCGGAGGGCTCCCGTGGGCCCCACACCACCTGGTGGCGCGGCAGGCATGGGTCCCGCGCCACCCTATGGTGTGGCCGGCCCACGGCCCTCCAGGTCCTCTCCTTTAGGCTCCGTGTAGTCCATTGAATTATAAGACTGCTGCTTTTTGTCCCGTCCAATTCCGAGAATATTTCCTTAAGTACTTTTTCTGAAACGGGAAAACAGCAGAAAACAAGAACTGGCACTGTGGCATCTTGTTAATAGGTTAGTTCCAGAAAATGCATAAAAATGCTATAAGATGTAAACAAAACATGTAGCAAATGGTATGAAAACAAGCATGGATCATAAGAAATTATAGGACGTATCACGGTACTGCCACCAGAGGCGGCGGTACTACTGCTGGGGTGAAACAGAGGGCATCAACGGTAGCGGTGCTAGCGGCACTGCTGCCAGTGCTGCACAGCCCAGGAGAGTGCTCAAAGTCCCCAGCAGCGGTACTACCGCCAGAGGCAGCGATACTGCCGCCGAGGGCTCACAGAGCACCTCCCTGGCGGTAGTGCTGGCGGCACTACACAGCCCAAGAGAGGGCTCAAAGTCCTCAGGAGCGGTACAACCGCCAGAGGGCGGCGGTACTGCCGCTGAGGGCTAACAGAGCACCTCCATGGCGGTGGTGCTGGCGGCACTGCTGGCGGTACCACCGGCAGTACTGCCGCTGGAGGCGGCGGTACTACCGCTACACAGAGAAAAACAACAAAACCCTGAAACTGAATAACTTTTGCTCGGAAACTCCGATCGAGATAAATCCAATTTTGTTGGAAAGAGAACGACAAGGGCTACCCAACAAAAAACAGAAATATTGAAACCAAGAAAGGGAGATTTTGCTAATAAATGGAAGAGTGAAACCTTTCCGCACGGATGGCTCGGCAAAATATCCCAAACCGAAAACGCAAGAGAAGATGCATACGAAATCCGTTTTCGGTGAACTTGGCCTTGTCATGACAAGCACGACAAGCACCAAGACCACACCACGATAAGAGCCAAATAAGAACCAATAAAGATGATGCCAAGGATGCAAAGGTTTGATCTCTCTACGATGATACGATCAAGATACTCGCTCGAGAGCCCCTCTTGATAGTACGACTATCTATCTTATAACCCGGTCTCTCAACTAACATCATGAGACCGGTAAAATAGAAACCCTATCAAGATCATACCTTTGCCTTACGCAAAATCCACTTGAGCTAGATGATGACGATCTTTGTCTTCTCAAGATGGGCCACCTTTCTTAATTGCGCTCCGCTCGGTGAAGACTTGCAACGTACTCCCCCATACACCAAGATGGAAGAGGCACTCTTCGACATATCTTCACTTGGTGTTTATATTGATGACGATCACCACGTGACACCATCCTCCATGGGCTACATAGGATATCCCTTTCGTTGCATGCTCATGCAGAAATGCCTAACCACACATAGAGATACAAGCACATAGATCATGGGTTAGTTCACAAGGCTATATTGACAATTGCTTACCATACCATGGGATCATACGATCCCTCATGGTACATCCCTAGCCTTGTGTGTTGATACGTGTCAAACGTATCTATGATTTTTGATTGATCCATGCTAGTTTTGTGATATTGTCACATGTTTCTATTATCATATTACATCATTTTTATGCATTTTATCGGACTAACCTATTGACAAGATGCCTAGTGCCAATTTCCTATTTTTGCTGTTTTTGTATTTCAGAAAATTTACTTCTGAAAATATTCTCGGAATTGGACGAAAATTTACGGGGAATTTTTATTCGACGGAAGGCACCTGGAGACCAAAGGGCGACCTGGGGGCCACCCACAGGCCAGGGGTGGCCCCCTGCCGCGGCCCTAGGGCAGCCCGCAGGTGGGACCCGCCCCTGCCCTGTGGGCACCCCCTCGGCCCCCTCCGACGCCTATAAAATCACATTAAATCTAAAAACGTCGAGGCGGCCATTATTTTTCAGAGAAGTCACCCCGACGCGCCGTCACCGTAAACCCTAGTTCGGGGGTGATTCTGAAGCTGATCCCGGCACCCTGCCGGAGGGGAGATCGATCCCGGCGGGCTCTTCATCGCCATGCCTTCCTCCGGGATGATTTGTGAGTAGTCCCACTTTGGACCACGGGTCCATGACAGTAGCTAGATGGTAGTCTCTCTCTCTTGTGCTTCATGTCTTATGATCTTGTGAGCTGCCTAACATGATCAAGATTGATTATTGTAATGCTATGTGATGTGTTTGCTGGGATCCGATGGATTATGAAGTTATGATCAAATTGTGCATGATTCTTATATGTTGATTTATGTTCTTGCATGCTCTCCGATGTGCGTAGTTACTTTGGCTAAGTGATTGTGTGTATCTCCAAGAGGGAGTATTTATGCTAGATAGTGGGTGATAACCCCCAAGAGCAGGGGATCACTGTAGCACCTCTCAATGTGGAAGAAGGGTATCGATCCGCAGGAGCAAGAAGGAAAAGTTATCTATTCCCTACAACTAAAGTGTCACAAGTTTTAGTTGATTATGCACTAAACAAGTTTAAAGAACAAGATGGTTGATTTAATGGATGGAAGTTTAATGTAACAAAACAAGAATGTGAAAGTGTCCCAATCCTCTTCAATGCAAGAGGACAAGACAAAGGTGTAAACGGTGCTTGGAAATAAGGCCTAGGGATCATACTTTCACTAGTGGACACTCTCAACAATAATAATATAATTGAATACATAGATATTTCCTCTTCACTATGCTACCCCGAAGTATCCTCTAGTTGGATAACGAACACCAATCCAATGTGTAGGGCTACAAAAATCACACCTTAAAGTTCGTATTCCACATCTATGGACACTTCATGGAGTCACTGTCCGCATCCAAAGATAGTACTAACAAACACCATAATATCATAGAGACATCCAACACAAATAATAACTCATGATAAGTATTCATGTAATCTTTAGCCTAACAGCCACACACGGTGCACACACTGTCAACTTCACACCATGGGACAAAGGTGACTCCGGAAATCACATCAATAAAACCACTTGTAGCATAATTCATAAGATGATGAAGAGTAACATCTATGGATTCAACTAGATTACAAAGCTAATCAGATCACACCATGTGAGAGAGAGATAAACCACATAGCTACCGGCATGAGCCCTCAGCCACGAGGGAGACTACTCCCCCTTCATCATGGAGACGGTGGAGATGTCGTTGGGGGAGATGGAGACCACCCCGGCAGCGCTCCGCTGGAGTTTCCCCCCTCCAATCTGTAGCTTCTGATCTCCGTTTCGGTGTTTCTCTGTTTGCGGCCGCCCCCCCCCCCCCCCCGCGAAACTCCTTGGGGGACTATTTATACAGTCGGTTTTAGGTCAAGACGAAACCAGGGAGACGAAGATTGACGGCATCGGAGCCACGAGGGGGAAAAGGGGGTGCCTTACGCGGCCAGGTACAGGGGCCGTGTGGGCCCACCCAATTTCTTCCTCAGACTTCCTTTTTCACGGATCCTTGGCTCGTACGTCTTCTTCCTTCCAAATATTGGGCCCCGTAAAATCTTAGGTCATTTGGACGTCGTTTGGGTCCCTGAAAGTCAAAAACATGGAAAAAGGGGTTTTCTGGTTCTGCAGGGTTAATTCCAAATAAATGGGGAAACTGTGAATTATCCCCAAAATCAATATAAAACAATGATATAACCCTTATATGATGCAAATATGATTGAAATATGAGAATTATAATGCAAAGTTCATGTATGCATTTTACATGCATCAACATCCCCAAGCTTAACCTATACTCGTCCTCGAGTATGAAGGTGATAAAACTAACATGGACTTTGCATTTTAATTCTATCAGTGGATATCAAAGATGATTATTATTGCTACATAGAGTCAAATGATTCATTCTTTAAAGGAGTAGCAATATGCAAGATAGATTATAAAGTGATATCAAATATTCAATGCAAGGATGTTCAATGATAGTTCACAAAGTGTAACATACAAGATAGTAATATGGACCACATGTATGCAATATGATAAGTAAGAACATCCTATATTGGTCATAGAGTGAAGATGAAAATCTGAATGTAAAAGGTGGACACTTTGGAAAAGATGTATAAATGAGTAGAGGTAAAACATGCATAAGTTTCATCTATCCTCCAAACTATTCTACTTAAGTTATTGATTGCAATGGTAATACTTGGTGTCAAGCTCTCATTCCCCTAACATAGCATCTTGAATGATTAAAGTTTAATGTGAAAGCAAATATGAGTAGTGGCCTTGATAAAGCAAAGGTTAGATGTCTCATGCCCCTTGAATACAAGTACCTACACCATGATTACTCAACTTGGGAAACAAAGCAAGTTTAAGTTATCTATCATTGTAAGTAAAAATGGTATTATCAAGAGCCTCAACTGGGGTACCTCTTGTCCCATGATATGGATCAAGCCCACATCAAAACAACAAGACAAACAAACATAATGAACAACCTCAACACCCTTTTATTTACCACTTGATATAGCTTTTTATTGTAGGGTGTATCACAGAAAGTTCAAAATAGCATGTAAGTAAATTTCCACCATGAATGATGCATGGCTTAGATTAGCGGCCCAGGTTTCTCTCTAACCATTTATACAAACTCATTTAAACTTACTCTATTTCCACATTATTTCACCATGATAGGCATCCATAAACAAAAGTACATGATATCAACTAAATAAATGATGGAACATGTTGAAAGCTTTGCATGTGACAGCACATATGGGCTAACTCCCAACCTTAAACATTTATCAAGCCACTATCATCATAATATTAATCACAATGGTTCATGTTTATTAAATGCAAGTAAAGTGTGCAACAAGTTCGCGAGAGCTTTTTAACCAACCCTTTTCCATTACAATAAATAACATAATCATTTTCATTTAGAGGTATAGATAACACAAATAACATGATAAACATACTCGGAATAGCATAAAGCTAATAGGTAGATATGGTGGACTCACTGGAAAACTTTGGTTGAAGGTGTTGGAAACAAGTTTTTACTTGTTGGAATTTTTGGGCTAGCAAAAGGGAGAAAGATGACCATCTAGATGCATGCATGAGTGTCCATAGAACTAACTAATTCATGTCAATCAAGGTGAAATAACATACAACATCAAAACATGAATAAAAGATAGCTCATGATAAAACATTTGCAAATTATTACTCATAAAGAAGCTCATGAATCATGCAACTATATGTGTCATTAAAAATCAGCTTAGACATCCCTTTTCCCAATACAATAAAAGCATGCAAGATATTTCAACCCATATTTCCAGTAGCTTTCTCATATATAAATGATAGTGTGGTGGTCTCACAAAATAAAAATCAAAGCAAAAACAAACAAAAAGACGCTCCAAGTTTATGCGATAAAGTGTTTCAAATGAAAAACAGAAGTTAGACGTGTGGAAACCGAGAGTATGTTGGTTCAGTGGGGATGTTCTCCACATCCCCAAGCTTATGGTTTTCACCATTCTTGGATAACTCATGGTGCATCTCCTCCAATCCCTGTGAAAATAATTCAAAACACTGTTTCTCCCATTTCTTTTCTATGGGGTGATATTAGTAGAGATAAACAAATAGGCTTCTTGCTGCATATAATCCATGGACTAAAATACATATGAATGTTCAGAAAGTGTATAGTGTTGTATGCCTACTCATAAACTCAATTGGATAAAAAAGATTCAACTCGAAAGTTCAAACTATGCATAAAACAATATGGGACAGAATCTATCTAGAAAAACAGCAGCAGCAAAACGTATTTTTCTGTCCTACTTAAACTCGTCTAAAAATTCTGAAAAAGTCAGGCATATATAGGGTGAAAAGTTTTAGTTACAGTAAAAATATCAGCTCATTCGGAGTTACATAATAAAAATGAAAAATCAAACCGTGCACAGACTTCGTGCAGGAATAAAATCTCCAAATAGAAATAGCAACCTTTTCAAACCAAAATAGGTAAAACTTGTCAGTTTATTAAAAATTCCAGAAACTAAACTAAAAACTAAGTCTCTTGTTACAGCAAGAGGACACAATAAAAACAACCGGGTTGCCTCCCGTAAAGCGCTTTCTTTATAGCCATATAGCTAGGCTTACTTACTTGGTATCAAGATGGTTGGAGTGAGGTGGCTTGGCATCCCCAAGCTTGAATTATTGTACTTATTTGATATATGTAAGGTTAGCCCAGGCAGAATAGGAAATAAAAGCATAAAGAACTCATGACAAGACATTAACCCATTAACTTTTAAGTCTAACTCTTTTCCTATGCATTGGCATTTTATAAGAGAATAAATCAATAAAGCACAAAGTGACTTGCATAAGAAGGCAAAACAAGTGGGACTTCAAAAATTTCAACATAAAGAGAGGAAACTTAATATTATTGAGATATTTAGAGACATGTTTCCCTCTCTCATAATAAATTTCAGTAGCATCATAAGCAAATTCAACAATGTAACTATCACGTAAAGCATTCTTTTCATTCATCATCATCAAAGTATTATTACTCTCAACATAAGCAAAATTCTTCTCATTAGTAACAATGGGAGTAGGATCATCATAAAGAACTCGAACATGATAGACAAGTTGTATATTAGAGGAATGGTTCTGGTCAATCCCTCTATAATTATGACAAGTTTCATGAGGATGATTGTAATTATAGTCTATGTCATAGTATTCTTTATAATAATTATCAAAGACTGGAGGCATAGTATCATCATAAGCAATGGAATAGTTATCTTCCCAAGTGTGTTCATTTGTAAACATATCATCATCATTTTTACTAGAAGGAGAGGTTTCAAATATATAATCATCAGTAGCAAAAGGATTTTCAAACACCTCATCCCCAAGCTTAGAGCTTTCCATATCATCATTGGAGGGAACATGGATAGTACTAATAGTATAACAATTAATAACATCATCATTTTCAGAATTGGTACCAAAAAGATTTTCAATATCAAAAGTAGTGTGCTTTTCCTAATCATTATCACTACTATAAGTAACAGACATAGGATCATCATCGAATTCAGACTCATCAGCAGCAACTATAATAGGAGCAACATGCTTAGGGGAAGATACCGTTTCCTCTCTCCTTTTACTCATCCTCTTCTTCTTCTTTCCCTCCTCAGGAAGGAGAGGCTTGAAAAGAGGCTTCTCCACATACCCTGGTTTATTGTCAGAAACAATAGAAGAAACTAGGGAGGATTCCTCCTTTTCATTAATAAGAGTAAAACAAACATTAGTCCTTTCATATTTTGGTAAAGCCATTCCATATTTTATGATATTTTGTATGTAAGTGTTGTCATGGCAATTATTAACACAATAGAGATAACATCCATGCAACACGCTATTCATATCAAAAGCACTCATATCTAATGAAGAAGTTTTTCTTGATAACTCTTCACACCCCCAAAATAATGTAAGTTCATCATGCTGATTAGGAGTGATCATGTTATCACAAAAGTCTCTCACAGTACTCATATTAGAACCTGAGCATTGGAATTTGAAATGACCCTCTTCATTGCAAAGTTCACAAATAAAAGGATAGAGGGCACAAACTTTTTCAGCAATATCACTTAGAGCTCTATACCATGTTGTATTTTTTCATTCCTATGATGAATACAATATTCCTCTTCGATTTTATTCTTTTCACAAGGTCTAAGTGCTCCGCAAAAATTAACATGCTTATAAGAAATAGTATTTTCAGAAGTTTGAGCATGTTTATTGCAATCATTAGTAACAATTTCATTTTCCATGCAATTGTCTTTGAAAGGTTCATGATACAATTCCCAATTTTCTTTAGGAATATTAATATGAGAAGCAAAGGTTTTACAGCAATCAACAAAAAATTGAGAATCAAGACCAAATTTAGCACTAAGCCCATGAAAATTAGCAGTTTCAGCGAAAGACTTAATGCAATCATACTCATAGTTTATACCTGATTCTTTACCTTTGTCATTCTCCCAATCTTCGGTATTGCGTTGAATTGTTTCAAGAAGATCCCATTTAGCTTCAACCTTCTTGCTTGTGAAAGAACCCTCTGAACAGGCATCTAGATAATCCTTGTAATGACCTGGAAGCCTTGCATAAAAATTAGTAACAATTATTTCCTTAGGAAGCTCATGGTTAGGACATTTGAGTATTAATGTTTTCAGTCTTCCCCAAGCCTGAGCAATGCTTTCTCCCTCATGAGGATAAAAATTGAAAATGTAACTCCTAGCTAGATGCATGTAGCGGACCTGCACGTAAAAATAGGCAAGATCCCTGTGTATAGTGCTAGTCCCTGGATCGAATCGCTAGCACACACAGTTTACGATGAATACCATAACATTGTATCAATTTATTACACGAAGGATCCAGAATTTACAAATATCCATTACAACTTGCATAGCTCAAGGCTAGCATTTTACAAAGATTAGCACAGCGGAAATAAAATAGCAATGAGTCTCCATCATCTTCATGTGCCACAGGCGAACATGTTGGTTGCAGACTCGAAACCCTTACGAAACCTCACTCTTCGTCAGAAAAACCTGATAAAGTGTATCAACAAGGTGGGTCAGAACCATATAAAATGGAACTGGCAAGTGACACTTTGTGGACTCATATTGGAACAACTCTAGTAACCTATATGCATATTTGGCTTGGTGGAGTTTGAAGGCTGATTTGCATAAAGCCAATTTTTCCTATCTCTTTTCAAAACACTTTTTCATCTAAACGAGACCGGTATGACAACCATTGTCTCAACTACCCTGGTTCACCCATCAGGTTTTTAACTTAGGAAATTGGAATGATGAGATCCTCCGTTGACGTCCTTGTCCAGCTTGCTCAGAATTGTCCGTAACCGGGGACACGGCTAAGTACTTAGTTTGACACTCTGCAGAGGTTGTGCACGTTCACCATAAGACCTCATCAACCCATTCTGACCTTGACCCTTCTTGAAGTGAAAAGGAAAGGAGGAGATGAAGCTGAGACTTTTCCGAAGTGTTTTCCCGACCACTGCCGTCCTGACGCGCTCCACCTACAAACCTCTACCACCACCTGTCAGGCCGGGCCGGTTCCACACTACATACTTAGTCAAGCCAGAGCCCATATGACTTATGGCTGCACGGTAAGCTAACTAAACTTGGAGTAACATCGGTCTCTTTGTCCCTGGGTGGCCATCCACAAGTGCACATACTCGGGTAAAACCATAGACATGGCCCCGAGTAGCCACTCAACTTTAAACCTCCATCCACATGCCACATCCACCCAGGAGTTTATTTAACTTAGTAGAATATTACTTTTTCACAAAACAGCATTTAGCATAGCATTTCCATAATTCTACCAAGTTATAATAGGATTCTAGATCAACTAGTATAGGAGTACTATTCTAAACAGTTTTAGCATAGCAATACTAATAAACCTATCATGCAATTTTCTAAGTAAAAACTACAACATGCATATATCAAATTAATAGGACAAAGAAATGCAAGTGTGCCACTTGCCTTGGCAACAAGAGTGACAGGAGCAGCAACCACCAAAGTCTTCGTGACTCTCCGAATAATCTAACAAAATTGCAAACACCCAAATAAACATACAAACAAAATAACAATACAATAAAATATGCAATGTATGAAATGCATTTAAAATCACAAGAAAAATAACACACTAAGTTTTCTGGTTTGTAACAATATGCATGAAGTTAAAATGCATTTAAAACAATTTTTACTTTAACAACAATACAAAACAAATCCCAAAAAGGGCATAAACACTAATTTAAAACTACTGTTAAACAAAATATTTACAGAAAATATGGGAGTGGTCTTACTGGACAGAGGACTTCAAAACTAAACTAACCCAATTGGATTCACTCAAAAAGCTATTTTTAAACTAAAGTTATGACAAATTTACTCAAATATCACATTTGAATTTTGAATAAATTTAAACTTGTCAAAGCAGAAAACTAAAACGCCAGAAAGATTCTACTGGTTCTAAGGATTTCAAATATATAAAAATATTTGAATTTGGCCAAACCACTAAAAAGATATGATAGATCTAAGATGCAGGGTCTTTTCTGCAAAACAGACAGATAAAATAAATCCAGTAAAATCTTCTCCACGCTGGCGCTGACTAGATCTGACTTGGCGGCTTCTGATTGGCTGGGGGTGCTGACTGGCTGCTGACGGTGCGCTGACTGGGCTGCCACGTCCGCGTACCGGTTCGAATTTAAAGGATCTAATCGTGACCGTGCAAAGGAGATCCAACGGCCTCAGATCTAGGGTTTTACCTACGCGGCGGAGGGTTGCCGGAGACGGTCGGGATGCGGCGGCGACGGCTCGGGCGTTCACGGCAGCGATGGTCCAGTGGTCTCCTGGTGCGGCGAAGACGACGACGGCGTTCAGAGTGACGAGACGAAGATGATGGCGAGACGGTGGCGTCCGGGGTGGTCTGCTCCTCCCTGGATTGCTCGCCGGAGAAGCTCCAGCGGGCGGTGGCCGTCGTTTGATGATGCACTCGTCGATCTAAGACACGTAAAAACGCCAAACCTTGTCAGGGCGATGCGCAAGGAAGAAATAAAGTTAAAGGAGGGAGAGAGGAGGCACGTGGATGTCGTGTTTCACCAGAAATGGGGAGTTCGCCGGCGGCGGGTGGCGGAGCTCCGAGGACGACCCCGAGCAGCCTGGGGGCTCTCGGAGAGGGATTTTTGGGGGAGGAGAGAGGCGACGAGGAGGGGTATAAGATGCGCATGGTGGCGCGGCCGTTTGCACTCGCGGGAGTGCGAATTGAAGAGGAGGAGATCGACGGGCGTCGGGCGAGCTCCCGCGGCAGTTGGGGACGGAGCTGACGGGTAGGTCCCACATGTCGGTGAGAGGGGAGAGGGAAGGGTGCGGGTGGGCTGCTTGCTGGGCCGAGGCGCTAGGACGATGCTGGGCTGGCTCGGCTTGGGCTGGGCTGGCTCGGCTGAGTTGGTTCGGCCGGCCTGGCTCTTTTTTTATCCTTTCTCCTTTTCTATTTTCTGAAATCTTTTGTATCTTTTGAAATAAGCATCCAAATGGATTCAAACAAATTTGAATTAATTTGGTAAAATCAAAATAATCATTTTAAATACTTTGGAACCTTTTCCATAATTTTTTTAAATATTGAAAAATTCAAATAATGCATAAAGGCCTATTTGGCACCTTTATGTCATTTTATAAAATTTTGGTTTTATAATTTTCCTTTGAACTTGATTAAAATCCAGAAAAATATATGGGTAATATCATGTAGTATAAACCATGATACACTCATTTTTTTTATTTTTTTTACACAAAATAAATTACCACAAATACCCTTAAGGCATTTTAAATGGTAATTGGTGATATTTTCCAAAGTCAAAATGAAAATCAAATCTTTTCCAAATAATTTGAATAAATACTTTTTAGAAATCTTATACTAAACAGAACACCTTGGCACTATACTTGGCCATAAAATAAAATCATAAAAGTCAAAATATTTAAGAGAGCATAATAGGCCCCTTTTTTTTTATCATTTTCTCAAATAGGGTTTAAAGTGGAAATAGAATTCCAACTTTTAGAAAATTTGAATGCAACAAGCCAAGAAAAAGATGAATGCATGCATGATTTTGGATTTCCAAAACAAAATATAATAATTTTCAAAAAGTTTTTGATTTTTCTGATTTTTCAAAAATTTGAAAATCTTGGGATGTTACAATGCACTTCATGAAGAGGATTAAATTTCGAGTAAAAGAGAGATTCAAGCTGTTTCCAATTCGAAGGACGATCATCCAGCATCCTATACCACTCCTTTGCTTTGTCCTTAAGTGAAAATGGAAATAATTTCCTCATGACATCTTCTCTTGATAAACCTGCAACCTTAAACAACTCACAAAGTTCTGTAAGTTTCAACAAGTGACCATGTGGATGGACTTTTCCATCCCCTGCATAACGTTCATCCATAACCATTTCAACAATTTCCATAGATATTTCAAAAGGAATACTTTCAGTAGGTGGATTTAGAACATCAGAAGCATCATTAGAATTATCACATATGGGAGACAAAATATTATCAGAGCAGATATTTTTCTCCAAAGCTGGGGAACTAAAAAGATAATTTTCATATAAACTAGCTTCCCCAAGCTTAGACTTTTCCATAGCATTAGGAATAATGGTGTTCAAAGAATTCATGCTAATAGCATTGCCATCACTATTATGCAAACAAACTCCCATTGGTTTAATTATCTCTTCAAAAGCATCATGTCCTAATTCAATATAAAGTTCATAAAGTTCATAAAGTTCATAAAGATCTCTAATTTTTTAGTTGTTTTCCATTTTCTATTTTTTTGGGGTTTTTGATAAATGCAAAACTGAAAGTAAAACTAAACTAAATGCAAAACTAAAAATAAATATATAGTGCAAACAAGAATAGAAACTTAAGCGCTACGCTCCCCGGCAACGGCGCCAGAAAAGTACTTGATAACCCCCAGGAGCAGGGGATCACTGTAGCACCTCTCAATGTGGAAGAAGGGTATCAATCCGCAGGAGCAAGAAGGAAAAGTTATCTATTCCCTACAACTAAAGTGTTACAAGTTTTAGTTGATTGTGCACTAAACAAGTTTAAAGAACAAGATGGTTGATTTAATGGATGGAAGTTTAATGTAAAAAAACAAGAATGTGAAAGTGTCCCAATCCTCTTCAATGCTAGAGGACAAGACAAAGGTGTAAACGGTGCTTGGAAATAAGGCCTTGGGATGGTTATCCAAACTTTTTATGCAGGTCTGAATTTTTCTTCAAGGAACCTCTTGGACTCGTCCGCGGGAGGCACCTTCATGTCCACCACATTAGGTGCAACAACTAAACTCTTGGATGGGATGATGACAAATTATTCACAATGGCATACCGAAAGAGCTTCAAGTGGTAAGAAGGTAAATTCTGTCGAGGAAATTTCCTCTTTGAGTGATAAGGTTGATATGATTATGTCTATGCTTGCTACCAATCAGTACCCTATTGATCCTAATAATGTCCCACTTGCTTCATTAATTTCCCAAGAAAAGGATCAAGTTGATGTTAATATTCTTAATAGAAATAACTTCAACAATAATGCTTATCGAAATAATTTTGGTAGTAACAACTATAAGCCTTATCCTCCCAATAATGGCAACTCGTATGGTAATTCTTATAATCATAATAATAATGTGTCCTTTGATATTGAAAATGTTTTAAAGGAATTTATCACTTTGCAAAAAGCTTTCAACAAAACTGTTGAAGAGAAACTTGAAAAACTTGATAGACTTGTCTCTAAAGTGGAAGATCTTGCTCATGATGTTGAAATTTTAAAAATTATAACCACTCCTCTTCAAGACAAGCCTACTGAATCTTTAAATGCTATTTCTATTCAAATTAATGAGAATTAAAGGATGATGGCTCGCTTGAAAGCTAGGTGGGCTAGGGAGAAAGAAGAAGCTAGAATTGCTGAGATGAATAGGAAAACTTTTAAGTTTATACTATCCAAACTACTAATGAGGAACCTCCTAGCCTATTTAAAGATGATGAAATTTATTTTGATAATTGTGATCTTACTGAAGTCATAAAGTTCCTACAAAACTTGCTTAGTCACCGGATGCTAGTAAATTAAATATTGCCTTCACCAAACATATTACCGATGCTCTTATCAAGGCTAGGGAAGAAAAGCTTAAACTAGAAACTTCTATTCCTAGAAAATTAGAAGATTGATGGGAACCCACTATTAAGATGAAAATAAATGACTTTTATTGCAATGCTTTGTGTGATCTTGGTGCTAGTATCTCTGTTATGCCTAAAAGTTTCTATGAAATGCTTAATTTAAATCCTTTGGAAGAATGCTATTTAAATGTTCATCTTGCTGATTCTTCTAAAAGGAAACCTTTGGGTAGAGTTGATGATGTCATTGTTGTTAATGATAATTATGTTCCCGTTGATTTTATTGTTATGGACATTGAGTGTAATGCTTCTTGTCCTATTATTTTGGCGAGACCATTTTTGAGAACCGTTGGTGCTATTATTGATATGAAAGAGGGAAATATAAGATTTCAGTCCCCCCTTAAAAGAGGGATGGAACACTTCCCTAGAAAGAGAAAGAAGCTTCCTTTTGAATCAATCATAAGGTCAAGCTATGCTCTTGATGTTGCAAAGGCCTCCGAAAAAACTTGATATTTGTCATTGCGCCTAGCTAAAAGGCGTTAAAGAAAAGTGCTTGTTGGGAGGCAACCCTTCTTTTACTTTCAGTTTTTTTTCTTGAGTCATGAAGTTGTTGCCTCTGTAGCAATTTCATTGTATCTTTTTTTTTGTGCCAAGTTTAGCCTCTAATGCATTGAAAGTACGAGGTATTGTTTTGCTGTCCAGAAACAGATTTCTGTCCTTCACTGTTCGAAATTGCAGAAAATATCTGAATTTTATATTTTTCTGATATTTTTAGATAGCAAGCCTGATACTTTTTTCTATCTTTCGTTAGTTTTGAGTTTTCTGATTTGAGCTACAGAAGAGTCGAAAAATTCAATCTTTATAGACTGTTCAGTTTTTGATAGATTCTGCTTTTATTTTGTATTCGTCTCTTTACTATCGTCAAATGTGATACTCTTGGGGAGGAGTGCCACATTGAGGCTTAGTGAACAGTATCTAATGCCCAATAAAGTTGTTTGCAATTTGTCTTGAGTTGAACACATGTGCATTTTAATTTATGAGCACTAACCATCTAATCAGTTTATAAGAAGTTTTGTGTGAAGGGAGTTTTTAAGTTCCAAAGGAGAGGATAATGAAAAAATTGAAGATGGATCAGAGCTCAAGCTTGGGGATGCCCCCATGGCACCCCCTCTGAATGTCAAGAACCATCAAGCGTCAAAGCTTGGGGATGCCCAAGACATCCCCTCTTCTTCATCGACTATCATGAGGTCGTCTTCTTTGAACTAAGTTTTTATCACTTTACATATTATGTGCTATGCTTGGAGCGTATTTTTTACTTTCAGTTTTGTTTGTTTGTTTGCTGGTCATATCCTTGTTGGATCCTAACTTTATTTGTGTGGGAGAGAGACACGCTTCGCTTTTTCATTTGAATACTCCTTTGCTTCGCTATCTTGTTGAGTATTCTTAGCTACTATTTGTTTGCTAGTAAGCTCTCGCTTTTAGCTTTTATCTTGTTTAGGGCTGCTAGTAGTTGATGTTAAACTCTCTTGTTCTTCACTTATATTTGTTGGATAAATTGCTTGAATTCTCAAAGTGAAAAAATGCTATTCATGTGATATTGGAATGAAATGAAAGCCTACGTAGTCTTGTAGATCATTGTGTGGATACTTGATACTTCTCATTGGTTTTGAGATATTAAGATGAATGCTTAAACTTACTGATTATTTGAGTGGAATTTATTAGTAAAGAAATACAGTTAAAAGCTTGAAACTATGTGGTGTTTCGTAGTTGTTAATTCATAAAGCTAATCTTTCCATCAAAAGAATTGTTTGGTCAACAAGGGAGACAGTGTGGAGCTTTTATGGTTATGATTGACTAATGTCTTATGTTACTCTGTTACCGGTTAATGTTAGATGTTTGCTTCAAATACCCCTTTTGCTAAGCCCAAAAATTCGTACTGAGTGTAGAGTTCACTCGTGCATCCAAATCCCAAAGCCAAACTATCTTGCCAGGTGAGTCCACCATATCTACCTATGCATGGTATTTCTTGCCATTCCAAGTAAATTTGTCATGTTCTATCTTTAAAATATTCAAAATACTCATTTTTGTGCCTCTGTTTTTAAGCTCATGAGGAAGCAGTAGAGAGCTAGATATAACTTGTGACAAGTAAGGTCATCTCCCTCCTTTCACCCGGTGTCGATGGTTTACGTCTTCACTTGAATCAACCCGAGAGCAGCTTAAGCAAAATATAAAAATAACTCACCATTCTCCTCCGCGCAATGTAAATCTGAGAAATCAGCTCAAAACATTGGACAATGGTGAAACCAAGGAGGAAGAGGAATGTAATCGTTCCTCTAAAAACCAGCTGCTCTCACAAGTCTAAAAGCCTTGCTTGTTATGTGGGACTAGATAGCTTCTCTGTTGTGAATCGTTGACGAAAGCATGCATCTCTAAAAATTGTTTAATTCTTTTTTCTAAAAATAAAAAGCTCTAGCACATGACTAATCCCTGCTTCCCTCTGCGAAGGGCCTTTCTTTTACTTTTAATGTTGAGTCAGTTTTCCTTTTCCTTCTATCTCCACCAAAGCAAACATCTAGCATTGACCCTGGGTATCATTGATCATATTGCATCTGTCGGCACAGTGGAAACCAGGGTACCACGGGCCGGCCTGCCAGGGCCCACAAGATTCCTCAGGTGATTTTCACTAAGGACCAGGCTCTCCAAGCCTGGCGAGCTTCGCGAGGGTTTTTTCTCTCCTCGCGAAGGGTTCTCCTCGCCAAGGGTCCTTTCCCTTGGCGAGGGATCGCTCTTCGACAAGGCGTCTCCAACGCCGCCCGCAATTCTGCTAAGGACCAAGCTGAAGGGCTTGGCGAGGCCTTTCGCCTCGACAAGCACTTTCCTCGTGAAGCCATCTCTGCCCCCGCGGCAGAGCGCACATGGACTCTGCGCCATGCGCAGAGTGACGCGCGTGCCTACGCGCGGTGACGACGACGCCGCAGTTGCCATTTCCATGAATAAAGCAGTCAACAAAGCGGAGCCAAGCAAAGCGGACAACGAGTATTGCCTCTTTGGTGACAAGGGAACAGTCTGCAGCTACGCTCCAAGGACGACGTCACCATGGGCCACCTCCCACCTCGGCAAGCGCCAGCCCGCTGCCCAGCTGGTCGGCGCCCCTTTTCAGCTTTGGTGACGCCGTTCCCCTGCCGTGGACCGCGTCCACGATCTTCACCTTTATGGTAGACCGCACCTTTACGGTGCACCGCGCCTCCTCCTTCGTCGCCATGTGGTAGCCCTTCCCGCCCAAATGTTTGGGCAGAAGAGGTCCAGGACGCCTATAAAAGGAGGAGGAGCACGCCCTAGCAAAGGGTTCGATCTTAGGTTGGTGCAGCTCTAGTAAACCCTAACCCTAGATCTGAAGATCAGCAAGTAGCCATTGTTAGCCACCTAGAGCTCGACAAGCTCTCTCCTTGTACTGTAAACTCTTCAAGCAGTGCAATATACCATAGCAGGACGTAGGGGTTTTACCTCCACAAGAGGGCCCTGAACCTGGGTAATACCTTGTGTCAATCTCTGCAGTGTCGTCCGCAGCGAGCCTGACGAGCACCGTCGCCGGAGCACGTTGTGGATTGTTTGACTCCGTGTTCAGCCCCTTACACGATACCTTGGAGACATCCCTAGTTCCTGGGGACAATCTCCGACAGCATCGTCAGATTAAACATGAATCTTTATATTGACTTTACCGTTGGAAGTTGAAGCTTTTTGCTAATACTTACATCTTATTTGTTTTGATTCTCAAACACTTTTGTCATGGAACTATTACCTTTGAGAATTAATCAAATATGTGGATCACAGTGCTTTCATGTCTTTAACATACTATTTATGAAAGGTTTTGCTTGAATGATTCAACTTGGTTATTCATTGCTTTCTTGCTATCAATTACAGACAATTGTTTTGTATCACTTCATTCACATCCTATGCTTTACATTACTATCTTGATCATGATTGTGTTGGTTGCATGTCTCGTCAAAAATTATTTTGTTATCACATACCACTCGAGGACGAGTAGGAGTTAAGCTTGGGGATGCTGATACGTGTCAAACGTATCTATAATTTTTGATTGATCCATGCTAGTTTTGTGATATTGCCACATGTTTCTATTATCATATTACATCATTTTTATGCATTTTGTCAGACTAACCTATTGACAAGATGCCTAGTGCCAGTTTCCTGTTTTTGCTGTTTTTGTATTTCAGAAAATTTACTTCTGGAAATATTCTTGGAATTGGACGAAAATTTATGGGGAATTTTTATTCGACGGAAGGCATCTAGAGACCAAAGGGCGACCTGGGGGCCACCCACAGGCCAGGGGCGGCCCCCTGCCGCGGCCCTAGGGCAGCCCGTGGGTGGGACCCGCCCCTGCCCTGTGGACACCCCCTCGGCCCCCTCCGACGCCTATAAAATCACATTAAACCTAAAAACGTCGAGGCGGCCATTATTTTCCAGAGAAGTCACCCCGACGCGCCATCACCGTAAACCCTAGTTCGGGGGTGATTCTGAAGCTGATCCTGGCACCGTGCCGGAGGGGAGATCGATCCCGGAGGGCTCTTCATTGCCATGCCTTCCTCCGGGATGATTTGTGAGTAGTCCCACCTTGGACCACGGGTCCATGAAAGTAGCTAGATGGTAGTCTCTCTCTCTTGTGCTTCATGTCTTATGATCTTGTGATCTGCCTAACATGATCAAGATCGACTATTGTAATGCTATATGATGTGTTTGCTAGGATCCGATGGATTATGAAGTTATGATCAGATTGTGCATGATTCTTATATGTTGATTTATGTTCTTGCATGCTCTCCGATGTGCGTAGTTACTTTGGCCAAGTGATTGTGTGTATCTCCAAGAGGGAGTATTTATGCTAGATAGTGGGTTCATGCCCCCTTTTGTTTCTGGGCACGAGTGACAGAAACGTCTAAGGGCGAGGGTGTGCTTTTGCTACTAAGGGTAAAATAGCGGTGTTAATGTCTCTTTTGATATTAGTATTGCTTACTTCATGCGCTTTACTTAATGCAATTGTCTGTTGCTTGCAACTTAATACCGTTGGGTGACAGGCTGGATAGCGATCCCACGGTGGACTTTTTAGACAAAGATGCAGTTGGACTCAACGGTCTTTGTTCATTGTCGTGATGCCTACATAAATATTATCATGTTCTCTTTGTCATAGCTAGATTAAGTTTGTGTTATAATCTTATCAATTGCCCAGCTGTAATTTGTTTACCCATCATATGAGTGTTTTATTTACTTGAGAGACTCCACTAGTGAACCCATGGCCCCCGGTCCATCTTTTTTACATTGATTGCAACCTTTATTCATCACTTTTGATCATCATTACTCCACTGGTCCATTTTCATATTTTCGTCTATTTCACTATATAATTAACCGCTTTGTTTTCTGCGAGACCGGAAAGATTGACAACCTTTTGAAAGTGCATGGTTGCCCTCATGCATAGTTTTGGTAATTAATGACAATCTCTATGGACTAATATTTGTATTGAGCTAATTGTAGGTTGTGTCCATTTGCGTTGCTTGATCTCCATTTGTTGGAGTCAATGCTAAGAGAAGAAAATGATGTGTTGATCAAGGCTAAGTGCGTGTTGATCAACACTCAAGTCCAAGTGAAGATATGCCGAAGAGTGCTTTCCCGATCTTGGTGTATGGGGAGCGTCATGTGAATCTTCACCAAGCGAAGCGCAATCAAGAAAGGTGGTGCATCTTGAGGAGATGAAGATCGTCTTCATCAACCTCAAGTGGATTAATGCGCAAGGCAAAGGTATGATCTTGATAGGGCTTTTATTTTACCAGTCTCATGATGTTAGTTGAGAAACCGGGTTATAGGATAGATAGCCGTACTATTAAGAGGGGCTCTCGACCGAGTATCGTGATCGTATCGTTCGTGGAGAGCTCAAACCTTTGCATCCATGCAATCATATTTCTTGGTTGTTATTTGGATTTTATCCATGTGAGAATTTAGAGCTTGTGTTCATCTCCATACCAAGCTCTAGTTCATCAAAAACGGATTTCATGATTATCTTCTTGCGTTTTTGATATTGGAGGTTTTACCGGTTTGTCTCTTCTAAGAGAGGTCAAACTCTCTCCTTATGATTTCCTCCTCACATGATGGACTATGATGTGTATATGCATGATCTTTTAGGGCTTGTGATTATCTTTGAAACAAGCCCAATATCATAGAAAACGGAGTCTTGATGAAAAACTTGTTGGTTTTTTATGTTGGAGAATTTACCGGTTATTCCTTTTTAGAGAAGGTTTACCTTTCTACAATTTTTTTATTCTCCTTTGTAGGACTATGATGTTTCTCTGCATGATCTTGTAGAGCTCTTCGTTGCGGTTCCAACGAGCCCAAGATCATCGAAATCGGAGTCCGGGTGAAAAAGTTATTGCAGTTTTCGTTTTGCTGTTTTTGCAGGTTTTCTGTAGGCCGGAGTCTCCGGCCCTAGACCGGAGTCTCCGGTCTGAAACTTTGGATTTTCGTCGAACGGGTGGCGCGGCTCTGTTACCCTGCCGGAGACACCCCGGAATGACCCCGGAGTCTCCGGTTTGGGCCGGAGTGTCCGGCCTGGACAGACCGGAGTCTCCGGGGTAAGTTTTCCTGCAACGGCTCTTTCTCTTGGGGACCTATATAAGGCCCCCTTCTTCCCCAAAGAGCCAAGCACGTTTTCTCCTCTCTCTCCCACCATTGTTGACCTTGAAAAGCTTGCCCCTCTCCCAATTCCTCCCATGATTCTTGCATATCTTTGAGGAAAAAGAGAGAGGAGATCTAGATCTACATTTCCACCAAACAAAATCTCCTCTAAGTGGGGGGAACTCGTGGGATCTAGATTTTGGAGTTCTTGGTGTTCCTCCTTTGTTCTTCCTCCTAAATCCCTCCATAGCATTAGTTGCTTTGGTTGGATTTTAGAGAGAAGGATTTGACCACTTGGTGTGTTCTTGCCTTTTGCATTAGTTGCATCGGGTTGCTCTCCCCACGGTGATACGTGAAGTTGAAAGTTGAGAAGCTTGTTACTATTTGGTGCATTGTGTTCCCAAGAGCTTGTGCCTCTTGGGTGCATGGTGTACCCTAGACAGTTAGAGGTGCCGCGAAGACTTCGAGTTGTGAAGCTTCGGCACGAGTTTGGGAGCCCCCAATTGAGTTGTGGGTGTGTGCCCCAAGAAGAGTTGTAAAGGGCTCCAGAATCCGCCTTGAAGGATTCCGATAGTGGAAGGTGAACTAATCCCTTGGGTGAGGTTCATCGGAGAATAGGGTGAGGCCTTTGTGGTATCTTGAGTAGGCCTCTTGTGGCGAGCTCACACCCCTCCAACGAGACGTACTCCCTTAACAAGGAGGAACTCGGGAATAAATCCTCGTCTCCGCGTGCCTCGGTTATTTCTATACCCGAGCTTCTACTTATGCAATTTACATTGTGATAGCCTTCGTGCTTGAAGTTCTTATCTTGCCATCACCTTGTTGCTTAAATTTCTTAGCATAAGTTGTTGGTGCACATAGGTGAGCCTAGTAATTAGGTTGTTGGCTTGTTAATTTAAACACATAGTTTTATTCCGCAATTATCAAGCCCCTAATTAGAAAAAGTGTTAATCACCTATTCACCCCCCCCTCTAGGCGACATCCGGGCATAGCTTGTTCTTTCACCTTTTCGCCATTGGGGGCAAAGTATTTTGGTTGAGTATGTGCAGGTCCACGTCTGTTAAAGATTAAGCGCCAGAGATCTTCAACATTCACTTTGTTGTTGATTTCAAAGTCCTACAAGTTCGATAAACCTCGGTTCGTTAACGAGGGAAAATTGCTACTTGCTACATTCACGCCTTTGCTTGGGGCACCACCCAACACATCATTCACCGATTAGCAAGCTCTTTTCTAGTGCTGTTGCCGGGGACTTTGGAGCTATAGCAAGGGGAGTCTCACACTCTCAATTACTTACTTTGTTTTTGTCTTGTTTGCTTTATTTCTCGTTTAGCTTATTTTTCTTGTTGCAAAATTTTAAAACCCCAAAAAATTAGTGTAGTCTTTATTCCTGTCTTGTTATTTTATCTTATTATTATGTCTTCCACTGAAAACACCAAGGTTTGTGACTTTACTAGCACTAATAACAAAGATTTCATTTGCTCCACCCGCTATTAAAGCGGAATCTTATGAAATTAAGTTTGCCTTGCTAAATCTTGTTATGAAAGCGGAATCTAGTTGTTTCAACGCAAATCTGATCAAGAGGACCCTCTTGTCATTGAACATTCTTAAAAAAATAGCTATCTTTTTTTAAAATAATTTCATGTCACCTAGATATTTTGGAGACTTCAATTTCTTTTTTTTACATATTATAGACAAAATTGAATTGGAAATTCAATTTGAACATAAGATTGAAGCAATTCTAGTAAATCAAACTAGCTACCCTGAGTATACTATGAGTTAGTGAATTCCACTTTTTACCCCCTGTTTATAATTTTGTGACATGAGTTACCCCTTTTTTGCCATATTTTACCCTCTACTTATAACAATGTGTCAATTTTTACTCTTTTTAGCCATTTGTTCCCGTTCCTGACATATCGTACCCATCATCTAGCCTACGTGTACGCTGAATCACCAAACTATCTTAGAGGCGTAAACTAAAGTTTTGTTTCCTTTGCTAATCAGCCGACCAAACTGAACCCTCATCCAAATTCAAACCCAGCCCGTGAACACATACTGATTAACCTGACTTGACTTACCGACCAGATTGATACATCCGCACATGTGAAAAAGAGGCATACTCCTTTTATCGATTCCCAATTCTTTGTTTTAGGGTAAAGCAATGACGACGAATGGAGACATTGGCGGCGGCGTGAGTGGCGTGATGGGGATAAGTATGGATCTGACTCACTAGGTCACTAGGTGAGGGATAAAATTGATTGGTTGAATTAGCGAAGGAAACAAAAAATTAATTTACGCGTCCAAGCTGGCTTGGTGATTGAGCGTCCACGTAGGTAGCATCGTTGGTGGGTCCGATAGAAATGGGATAAATGGTTAAAGAGGGTAAAACTTGACACATCGTTACAAATACAGGGTAAAATATGGCACCAAAATTTTGATAGGATAAATCGTGTCAGAAAATCACAAACAGGAGGTAAAAAGTGGAATTTACTCAAAAATATTTAGTTCAGTTTTCCTATCCATTTATGAGATTTTATCGTATTTTGGCCAAATTCAAACTGAAAATTTAAAATGCACCAAAACAGTTGAATAATTCGAATAAACCAAAGTATCTACCGAGAGTATCTTGGAAATTTTCCACGAGCTAGGACTAATCTAATGCTGCACATCAAAATCACCACATCGTTCTACTAGCGGAGGCAGCAGCAATCAATACAGGAAAGGGATACTACTTACTTTGACAAGTTCACACCTCCAATTGCGGCTAGCTCATACCGCGCGTCCATGCATGATACTCCATCCGATGTATAAAAAATATCGCGACATTTTTATGAATCGGAGAGAGTACCTTTTTATTAGATTTACACTAAGATCCAAAAATAAGCAGCAGTTTCTGCCTGTCACTGCAAGCCGAGCGGTGCTATCTGGCACACACCATTGTCGCATCACGCCGGCTATATTTCTGTGGTCTACACGAGCTTCTGGGCACCATCGACCAATTATGTACAGTAGTACGGTAGGTGTTTTGACTGGAATACGTGATAAGTGACAACAGCAAACAGTAGAACCGTTCAAATATCGCTGAAGTGTTGCGACCAATTTCCCCCTTATCCTGCACGTGATGTGAGATTGCATCTATCATTGCACAGACTGACTCACTGGCACGCATACCTGCATGAGATGTGACCTTCAGTGTTGAAAATTGACTGAAAGTGGCGCCATTTTTCTCGCGACAGTAAATGGAGGTGTCATTTCAAAGCAGGAAGATAAAATGTACCACCTCCGTCCCGAAAAGAATGTCATTTTTTTATCCAAATTTGAATGTATCTAATCGCTAAATAGTGTCTAGATAAATTCAACTTTAGACAAATAAATGACATTCTTTTTGGGACGGAGGGAGTACCACTTTTGCTTCGGTGGCCTCCCCCAGGCAAAAATTTGACTTACAGATGGCCGTAATTTACTCATAACTTTTGATCGGACGGTTTTAAGAAAACCTTATCTCCTCAGTTTTGAGGGTGGCGTTTTGGTGCCCGGGCTCATATGAGCCCGGTTTTGTTTCCGATTTTTTTAAAATAGTAAAATGCTTCTAAAATTCTGAAAAAAATTGGACATGAACATATTGAAGTATGCAACACTCGTGTAAAATTTCGATAGAAAATATCAAATTTTGCGCCCTGTGTAAAAAAGACAAATCTGTCTTTTTAAATAGGTGAACAGTCCACTAGTTTGTCTGTCAGATTTTTGTCTTTTTTACACAGGGCTCAAAATTTGATGTTTTCTGTCGAAAATTTACACGAGTGTTGCATACGTGAATATGTTTCCGCATAATTTTTTTCAGAATTTTTCGAAGCGTTTTCAAAAATTAAAAAAATCGGAAAGGCAGCCGGGCTCAGATGAGCCCGGACACCGAATTGCATTTCCGCTCAGTTTTCCTTTTCCTCCAGGGGGAGGCCAGTGAAGCAAGCCTCAAAATGTACAGCCAAGACAGGTATGAATCGATGTCTATTACCCCACTATACAGTGTGCAGATTGGAACTTCTGTTGATATGTTTTTCTTTACTACTCCCTCCGTTCCATATCAGATGGAACGGAGAGAGTAGTACCGTTCTTCTCGCCTTTTTCTGAAGACGGATCTTTAATTTCGACATCTATACTAGTCATATATAGTAGTATTGAGAGCTCTGTTTCCAACGTGTTCAATACAGTCCACACATGTGGGCATAGTTTTATACTTGAAATGTCCTGAAAAATCTCTCTGTTCATTCTGTGGCGAGTTTTACAGTCTGGTGTTCGTCGTCGTCGGCTGATCTCTCAGCTAGAATCTTCTTAATCTTGGCATCGTCAAGATAGTGCTGGTAGATGTAGGAGGCGAACCCCCAGAGGCCTATGAGCATCGCCAGGATCTTCACCCCGTCCATCTTGTCACCGAGGAAGATCACCGCGATGACCGGCGACAACGGCATGCCCACGGTGCTGATCACGTTGCTGAAGAGCGACGACACGGCGGCGACGAGCCCCATCATGCCCATGGTGGTGAGCTGCCACGATATGGCGGTCCACGCCAGCGTCATCCCGTAGGACACGCCGCCCTTCTTGTACCCGTGCATCTCCCCGCCCAGGGTGCTCCACTCCCCCGAGATGAACAGCCCGGCCAGCGACACGACGGCGGCTGCGGTGTTGCTCCAGAACTGCATCTCCATCACGTCGTAGAAGGTGTCGCTCTTGAGCACCTTGTCGAAGGTCAGCTGGTTCAGGGACAGGATCAGGGAGAAGACCGCCGACGCCGACAACGTGAGCGCGAACCCGGCCGCGAACTTCCCCGCCGGGACGGTGCTGTTGGTCCCGTCCGAGCCGTGGCTCACGCCGACGAGCGCGGCGGAGAAGGTGAGCAGCACGACGGAGTTGAGGATGAGCGCGGTGAACTTCTCCTTGTTGATGAAGTAGGAGAAGACGGCGTTGAAGGAGAGCTGGGTGGCGCAGATGAGCGAGTAGGTGGACAGCGGCAGGTAGAGGAGCGCGTACGAGTACATCAGGTTGTCTCCCGCGAGGAGGATCCCCAGGCCGGCGTAGATGGCCGCGATCTTCAGGAGCGGCGGCCGTGCCGCCCTGGTGGACTTGGGACGCCGCCGCCCGAAGTAGAGGAGCAGCGGGATGGCGATCGGCGTGCCGCAGGACTGCACCAACGTGGCCATCCACAGGCTGCCGCCGCCCTGGTCGTAGTAGATCCTGCCCAGCAGCGTCGCCACGCTCTGTCCCGCGAGGACGAACACGATGTTGACCAGCACCAGCGCCCACCATTGTAGACGCGCCGAGATCGTCGGCGGTGGCGCCGTGGTTGCAGGAGACGTGTCTGTATCATGAGCTACGAAGCCTCGTGTACCTGCAGCATCGTCTATTGCTCCGATCCGTTAAATCGATCGATTGAACTGTCTACCTTCCAATTTGCTCAAACAATTCCAGTAACAAGCGCGATACCTGCAATCTGCAGACGAATTTCGCCAGCATCGCCCATGTCGATCGATGTCCCGATCGAGAAGGATATTGCAGAGAGAAATCGCCGTAATCCTGCAGACCCCGAAGTCCTGAAAACGATACGCAACACGATAGCGACCGAGCTTTAACGACCTGCCTGCAGCAATGCAGGCCTGATCCGATTGCTCGCGGATACGTATCGTTCACGTCCTCCGGTGGAAATCGGAGTGTCTCACCGTCGATCGAATTATAAGGCGGACAGCAATGGCGCTAGGGTCTGAATCTGCGGTCAACACTAGCTTGAGTCGACACCGTTGAGCAGCACTTCTCCCATGAGTCAATTTTCCCGGCTTCTTGAAATAAAACTAGGGTACTTGCTAAAATAAATCCAAGCGAGGACAGCGTTGCGTTGCGCCGCCGTTAACCGTAGGGTGCAGTGCAGTCCACACGAGAAACGAACCTATCTCTAGTTTAACGATATCGTCCCACCTTTAGATTCGGAGATGTGTCCGGCTGTTTCACCACAATTTTGAACCACAAGTACGATTTACCCATAAGCTTTTTTTTGTGTACAAAAAGGTGTACGACAGCTAAAGCGATAAAAAAACCTTGGTACTCTCTGTTTCTATCTATACCAACACGGTCTGCTTAGAGAGTTTGTACCACCGTCCTCGTCTCCCCTCTCCCCTCAAACAATAGAATCGGCGGACTCCTCTTTGCGGTCGACGATGCTGTAGAATCGGCGGCTCTAGCAGCGATGCCAGGCCAGGCACAGGATAGGAAGACGATCAATCTGGAGGACAGATGGAAATTCATGGAACTCTATTGCGATGGCTTAATAACAAAGAATAATTATTCAATAGGAATAAGAGTGACAAAGGTAACAAAAGATTGCCATCGTACGCAGCTACACTTTGAACTCCTCAAACTGCATGCATCCATAGGAGAAAATCAGAGATAATTAATGTGCTTAACATCCACTCTTTGTATGATTACAAATAAACTAACTTACTGAGTCTGATACTCTTTTACTATAATTTTCAGCCATAGAATGATTAATATATAATCTATATATGAAACCGAAGTGTTGAACTCCCTAATACCAAATTAGGTAAATTACAGTATTAAACAAACCGTACTAATTTAGTCTGTAGCAGGTCACTTGCTGCTGCATTTCACTGCCGCTCCGCTTGGCAGATTAGCTAGCAGGCCGGGCTTTCTCTTGAAGTGATGCGAAGCAAATCGCCATCCTAACCTCGTCTCAAAGCTGGTAGAGCTACAAAACGGCTTAATCTGCCTCAAATTACTTGTCATACGCAATCTTTCCCCATCAACGGACTGTCCAATTGAATGACTGATTGTTCCAAAATTAGAGAGGGTTACAAGGTTGGAGAGGAAGGGATCGGGAGATGCGCTTGTGCGCACAGTCCACCTCCTCCCCGTGTTCTTGAGCTGCTGCTGCTCCGGTCAGCCATGGAGGAGACCACATCGCGGAGGCACAGGTGGGAGCACCCTAGCGGCGCGCAGATCGATTGCTGCGGGGGAGCCGTGGCGGTGTGACCGGTAGTGCCGGCGCACCCGGGGGTAAGGGTTGTGGTGGCCGCAGCTTGGGTAGTGGAGGACGGAGCAGAGTTGTCGGTGGAGTACGGACAGGCGGTCTCCCTGGCAGCGGAGGCGGCGCACGAAGGGACGACGGCGGGAGGCCGAGGCGCACACGGCGGCGACGGGAAGTCGGCCGGGCTGCTTCGGGAGAGATGTCGGGTAGCAGACCACCAGCCGGGAGCCTCGTGCTGGCTAGAGATCGGCGGCAGGGTAACAAAATCGAATCAAGACACCAGCCGGCTAGGGAAAATAGACGAAGATGCAAAATCCAGGAACCAGCAGGGGAAGGAGCCGTTGGTATGGTTTCTCGACGGGGAGGCAGAGGAGGAATCACTTTTGACCGTCGTGTCTCGAAGGCGTGCTCGCAACGGAAGTGGAGAAGAGAGGGCTCAGAGCAGCGGCTGGCGGTGGCGGCGGCCACCGGACGACCCACTCGAGCTCACGAACGGAGCAGCCGGCGAGGGTTAGGGCTTAGGCGGTGCACGGCCGACGGCGACTCGGGTCTGGGCGGAGGATGGACCGCCTCCGCCGTTGAGGACAAGCAGACCACTGTGGAGCTAGCACCAAGGACGACGTCGTCGGGGAGAAGGATGCGGCGGCGGCGCTCTGTCGCGTGAGGGGATAAGTTGTGGTGGTGGACTGCGGGATTGATATCTGGATTTGGTAGGGGGATTTTGCAAAATGACCGCGACGTACCACGCCCGTACCAAACCTGTTTCAATTTAATAGTTTAGATTAAGGCTTCCACGGTTTGGTTTGGTACGTCACTCGAATTACCCCTCAAATTCGACGTAATTACCCACCTATGCCACCCATAAGTTAAAAAGCGTTTCGATTTTTTCCCCCTTATATGTTCGTCCAGTTTCCGTCATCCCTCATTGTGTACAACACGGTCTGCTTAGAGAGTTTGTACCACCGTCCTCGTCTCCCCTCTCTCCTCAAACAATAGCTCCTCAGCAACCTGTCCATGGTTAGTGACAGGTACAAAAGGCAAAGGCATATGGTCATCAACATGTGCATCCCCATTATTAGATGATGTGGGAAGAAGAAGAATATCATTCCGAAGGTGAGAACCAACATTTGGGTGAAGAGATGCAAAGGGAAAAACATTTTCATCAAACACAACATCTCTAGATATGTAGACACGTCCTGTGGATGGATCAAGGCATTTTACTCCTTTGTGGCGAGGGCTATAGCCCAAGAAAACACACCGTGTAGATCGAAAAGCCAATTTCCGTTTGTTGTAGGGACGAAGGTTAGGCCAACATGCACAGCCAAAAACTCTAAGAGAATCATAATTGGGTTTTGTGTTTAGGAGACGTTCAACAGGAGTGTCAGAATTTATCACCTTGCTAGGAAGCAAATTTATGAGAAATGTGGCGGTGAGAAAAGCTTCATCCCAAAATTTTAGAGGCATAGAAGCATTGGCAAGTAAAGCAAGACCAACTTCAACAATGTGTCTGTGTTTGCGTTCAGCAGAACCATTTTGTTGGTGAGCATGTGGACAAGAAACATGATGAGTAATGCCCACTTTTTGGAAGAAACTATTGAGTTTTTCATATTCACCACCCCAATCAGTTTGCATGGTTATAATTTTCCTATCAAACTTACGTTCCACAAGTTGTTGAAAATTCAAGAAAACTTGATAAACATCAGAACGTTTCTTGAGTAAATAAATCCAAGTAAATTTACTAAAATCATCGATGAAGCTTACATAATAAGTGTGCTTGCCAACAGAGGCGGGGGCAGGACCCCATACATCAGAAAACACTTGTTCCAAGGGAACAGTGGAAACACTAGTGGAAACAGGATATGGTAATTGATGGCTTTTTGCTAGTTGGCAAGAATCACAAATGTAAGGATTTATTTCAGGAGTATAAGATAGTTTATGCTTCCTAAGAACTTGTTGCACCACAAAAGAGGAGGGATGCCCTAAACGACGATGCCATGTAGATGAAGACGGCTTTATTGTGATGAAAGCATGCTTGGACGACCCCGTAGAGATAGGCACTAGAGGGTAGAGACCACCATGACAGGGACCCTTAAACAGAATTCTCCTTGTGGCCTGATCCTTGATCAAAAAGAAGAATGGGTGAAATTCAAGAAATACATCATTGTCAAGTGTAAGTTTATGAATAGACAAAAGATTCTTGGAAGCACTAGGAATATGAAGAATATTGTTGAGATGTAAAGATGCATGTGGGGTGCGCAATGTTGAATAACCAATATGTCTAATTTGCATACCATTGCCATCGGCCGTGTGGACACGTTCACGTCCATTGTACTTCTCCCGAGTAGAGAGCTTGTTGAGGTCGCTGGTGATGTGGTGATAATACCCAAGAGCAAGGTATCACTGTAGCACAATTCAATGTGGAAGTAAGATATCGATCCGTAGGAGCAAGAAGAAAAAGTTATCTATTCCCTACAACTAAAGTGTCACAAGTTTTAGTTGATTATGCACTAAACAAGTTTATAGAACAAGGTGGTTGATTTAATGGATGGAAGTTTGATGTAACAAAACAGGAGTGTGAAAGTGTCCCAATCCTCTTTAATGCAAGAGGACAAGACAAGGGAACAAGGGTGTGAAAGTGTCCCAATCCTCTTTAATGCAAGAGGACAAGACAAAGGTGTAAACGGTGCTTTGGAAATAAGGCCTAGGGATCATGCTTTCACTAGTGGACACTCTCAACAATAATAATATAATTGAATACATAGATAATTCCTCCTCATTATGCTACTCTGAATTAATTTCTGGTTGGATAAAGAACACCAATCCATTATGTAGGGCTATAAAAAGCACACCTTAAAGTTTGTATTCCACATCTATGGACACTTCATGCGGTCACTATTCGCATCCAAAGATAGTACTAACAAACACCACAATATCATAGAGACACCCAACATAAATAATAACTCATGATAAGTATTCATGTAATCTTTAGCCTAAGAGCCACACACGGTGCACGCACTGTCAACTTCACACCATGGGACAAAGGTGACTTCGGCAATCACATCAATAAAACCACTTGAGTAGCATAATTCATAAGATAAAGAAGAGTACCATCTATGGATTCAACTAGATTACAAAGCTCATGATCACATAAAGATCACACCATGGGAGAGAGAGATAAACCACATAGCTACCGGCATGAGCCTTCAGCCCCGAGGGAGACTACTCCCCCTTCATCATGGAGATGAGGAGCTTGATGGAGAGGTTGATGAAGAGGTGCAGCCCGGAGTGGAGACGATCTTGCTGTAGATGTTGATGATGATCACGCCAGAGGGGGGTGGAGCCCTCCGAAGGTGGATTCCGGCGGTGTTTCCCCCCTCCAATCTTCTCCGGCGGCAACCCTCTGCCTCTCTGTTTCTGGTTTTGCGTTTCTCCGCCGCCTCCCTCTGGAAAACGTCGGGGGACCTTTTATATAGGCGTTTTTAGGTCACGAGGATGCTTCTGGGCGAAGGATCGATGCAAACGGGGCCACGAGGGCCAAATTGGATGGGCCCACGCGGCCTGGTATTGTAGCCGCGTGGGACCCCCCCTTTTGGTCCTCCGGCCTCCGTTCGTTGACTTCTTTCGCTCCTAAATCTTCTCCTTCCAAAATAATGACTCCCCTAAATTTATAGCTCATTATGACGTCGTTAAGGTCCTGAAACAAATAAAGAAAGAAATAGGGGTTTCCTGCCTGCGTAGGATTAATTCCATATAAAGGGGAAATCATTATAAATTACCAAAAAACATTAAATAACAGTAATATACCCCTTATATGATGCAAATATGAATGGAATATAACTATTATAATGCAAAGTTCATGTATGCATTTTAGATGCATCATGTGGTCGGTGGCTCCTGTGTCACCATACCAGTTGGTATCGACACCATAGGAGGCCATGTTAGCAGCCTTGTCATCCTGGTCACCATCACTATCAGAGTCATCATTCTTGTAGCGCCACCAACATACAGATGCAGGGTGGCCATGGATGTTGCAGATCTGACAGGTCGTGTCCACATAAGGGGTGGGTGCACGACCGTGGCCGCGACGACGGTTCTGTCCACCATTGTCACGACGTCCTCCATCATCACGGCGACGACCACCATCACGGCGTCGATCACCATCATCACGACGGTTGCTACCATCTCGGCGGACTTGGTCATCATGACGATCAGGGCGACGATCCCCGCCACGGGTGTCGCCACGATCACCTCTGTAGTCACCGCGATCTCCACCACGGTTGTCAGATCGACCCCGATCTCCCCGGGGGCGATTATCACGTCCTCCATCGCCACGACGAGCAGCAGCATTGGCAGAGGAGGTGAAGGAGTTGTCCTGTCCAGTCTCGGCAAGCATATCTCGACGGAGATCATGAGCACAAATTTGACTAAAAAGATCATCAAGAGTGGTACCAGGATTGCCGTTAACCGAGGATACGAGGTCATTGTAGGAGGCATCAAGGCCGTTCAGGATGTAGCCGATCATCTCATCTTCTTCAACTGGCTTTCCGGCGGCGGCAAGTTTAGAGGAGAAGCCCTTGAGCTTCGCGAAGAACTGCGCGGCCGTGAGATCATTCTTCTTGGTGTTGTTGAGGGCTCCTCGCAGGTGGTTGATTCTCGTCCGGGAAGGAGTGGAGAACATGCGAGAAAGGACCGTCCACACTTCGGCGGCGGTCTGCAGCCCAAGGACATGAGCAACGATTTCCGGCGACAGCGAGTTGTTGATGAACCCGAGCACCGTTTGATCTCTCGCAACCCAGGCAGTGTACTCCGGGTTGGGGATTGTGGTCTTCTTCTTGTTTTCATCTTCAACCTCCAGGGTTTTCGCCGGGGCGGGCTCAGATCCGTCGAGCAGACCAAAGGCAAGAGCACCGCGGATCGGCGGGAGAACTAGGGTTTGCCAAAAGAGAAAATTGGACCTAGTCAGCTTGGTGGAGGGAGGGGATCCAAGTGCGACAGTCATGGCGGCCGAGGATGAGGAGCTCGCCATTGAGGTGTGGCAGGGATGTGGTCGTAGGTTTTAGGGTTTTCTGGTTTGTAGATCGGATCTTGGCGGCTAGAGGTGGAAGAGGCTAGGCTCTGATACCATATCAATCTAGGCGGAAACGATAGCCCCTTAGGGCCTCGGGTTCGTGTTTATATAGGATGGAAACAGCCTCCATCATAGCGGTACAAGGATGTACGGTATAGGTTGATGTACTACACCATACCTATACCGTATGTGTTACATGTAGTCTAACAATGGTTTATGTGACATAATATTTTTTTCAAGCAACTAGCAGGAACACTATTTGAATTAATTTGCAAGAAGCTCGACCGCGTGGGTCAGAAGAGATGGCACGTGCGAACGAGAGGCCGAGTGAGTGGAGTGCATCACAATGTGGCTGCAGAGCCTGATTGTTTTCCTGCAGATTTTTATCAAGCTTGTTGGAGCACTTTCAAATTTGACTTGAAGGAGCTTTTTGATATTTTTATCAGGGTAAACTTTTTGAGATACTCAATCATGGGATTATTATGATCATTCCCAAAAATCCAAATGCTGTGATAATTTAAAAATTCAGACCAATCAGCTTGCTGAATGTCAGTTATATATATTAACAATGGTTTTGGAAAACATATTTCACAAAGTTATTCAAAAGTTGGTGTTGATATTCAAACTGTCTCTTCATGGGGGGAGTTGTTCTTCGAGAGAACTTCTTATTTGACACTATTTAAAATTTCAATTCCTTATTTGGCCCTGAAAAAATCACTTCCCTATTTGACACTAGGACTAAATTTCTTTCCTTATATGTCAGTACCGTCCAATCCGTTTGTGAATTTCATGAGTTTAAGGAATTTCACCACACAAAAAACCACTTCCCTATTTGACACTAGGACTAGATTTAAAATGATTCATGAATTTCACCACAAAAGGTTGTCAGGTGCGCTTTTTAGAAGTGATTTTGAAAAAGCATATGACATAATTAATTGTGTTTTTTATGTGTAGGATGATGCATGCTAAAGGGTTCGAGGATGTTTTCTCTGACTGGGTGATGAAACCTATTAGTAGTGGAAGGATGTAGTCAAAGTGAATGATCTTTTTGGTCCATACTTCCTGTCATACACATGTGTGATGCTAGGGGATCCTCTATCACCACTACTACTCGACATTGTTGGGGATAGTTGGCCTCTTATGATAAATCATGCAAAAATGAGGGGTTGATCTCAGGTTTGATTCTAGATTTGCTGGATGGAGGCTTGGCTATTGTTCAATATGCAAAGAAGATCAATTTTCACAACAATGAGGTGTACTGTCTTGTTGAGGCTAACGACAAGAAAGACCATTATTGTGTTTTTTTTCACTTGCATTGCTACATAACTATCCAAGAAATTTATAGACATTCCTATTGATGAAAAAGGCTAGCCGGATCCGAGTGGGAGCCAATAGATGAGAAGTTGATAAAAACTGGTAGGTTGAAAATATAAAACTTTTCCCTTCTGGTGACCGGGTCACATTGATCAAGTTTTGTCTCAACAACATGCCACTTTATATGTTATCCTTTTTGGAAGGTAAAAAATGAGTGATAATGAAGTTGGATATTTACAGGAATTAGAGGATGATGAAACAAGAGTTGGATAATAAGAATAAATACCATTTAGTGAGCTGGTTATCTGTTTGCCTACCAAATGACCGTGGAGGATTAGGAGTCCTGGACTTGGAAACAATGAACAAGAGATTGTTAGGCAAATGGTTTTGTAAGATGGAGAATACAAATGGGACATGGCAGAATTTACTGGCAAGAAAATAGCTTAGTAATATAAAATCTTTCCGAGGCAACATTTCACAAAAATAATCATTAATAATGGTGAGAAAATCTTTTTGGTAGGGTAGTCGGGTAAACGATCCACAATGCTACTTGATATTTTCAAGTGTACATTGTTAGTTGTAGCCCAATTTGATAAGGTTTGAGTTTGTCGATCTTGATTCTTCAAAGTTTGATCATAAGATAATCATATCTTGAACTCAATTATCTTGATGAATATGTTGATTTTGATGACATTCATACGAATTCGTCCAATATATTTAATGCATCGCCTATGGAACATATCTTCATGTATATCTTGATCAAATTGTTGGTCCATAGAAATTGACATCAATTACTAAATCACGATGCATATATATTGATGACATTCATCCTAGAATCCGTCCCATGATATTTATGCATTAAACTATGGAACATTCCTTCATATACAACCCAAAGAAATAATTAGTCATAGGGATTGTTATATTGAAGCTACATGCAATTTCACAAACTGGCATAACAGAAATAAATCACATAAAGGACCCTGAATTTGGTTGAAATTCTGACCCACGAGAAACTAAATATATGCATCAGTAGTAGTCCTTGAATTTGACCTCTCTTTTTTAACAAAAGTATTAGTTTGTGTGAGAATCAACCTATGACTGGATGGTTCTTCAAGAGGTGATGTGTTGTGTGAGTGTGTATGTGTTATGCGTCTACCTACGTAGTATTATGTGCTTCTACAGAAAAGTAATAGTCTATCTTGTAATTTTCTTGTTTACTCAGTAAATGGTTGTTTAAACTGTTACATGAGGAACGGGTGTGGCAAGAATTGTTGCGCAATAAGTATTTATCTAAAAATACGTTGGCTCAAGTGGAAGCCGAACCAACCGATTCTCCATTTTGAAAAGGTCTTATGAGAGTTAAGGATGAGTTCTTTAACAGAGCCTTTTCAAAACTGGTGATGATTTTCTTTCCCCAACCTTCTCTCTCCTCTCCTCCGCATTGAGAGTCGCCTCCCCGTCCACGGCTCCTCTCTCCCCCAGATCCGGCGGCTCTGCCGGCCGGAGATGGCGGGGGAGGGGAGTCCGGAGCTCCCCTGTAGTTAGGCTTAGCTTAGTATGGTCCTACGTGGCGTCTGGCGTTCTGCCGTCTCTCTGCTTCCTCCTGGTGTCGGCGAGCGACGCTGGAAGATGGCGATTTCTTGCTTGTGGCTGGCGTCCATGGTGGACGGCATCTGCGGGTGGATCTGGCCGAAGCGTCCCCAATAAGCTCGCTACTTCTTGTCCCTGGTATGCGGGATCTCTTATGCCTCTCTTCTCTCAAGGTGGGAGGGGAGTTGGATGAGGGGGATTTGCAGATCGGTTTGGAGCTCATCCTCACCGGAGTTGGTGGTGAAGCTACGCCGCTCGCGGAGACGCGATCGATGGGCGGTCTTCAACGCTCCGGTGACCTTTCTGGTCGAAGGGCGGCCATGGGCAGCGACGATGCTTCGCTGCGTTCTTCCTCCTGGCGACTTGCCTACGAGAGGCACTACTGCTTCTGGCTGGGGGCTATGGCTCTGTGCTGTAGCAGCCTCCCCGTACCAAGTGGCCTCGTTCCCGGCGACAGCGACGTGCAACCCGGCTGGCGGCATGGACTTGATCGCGTTTCCACCTCTCTGTTCGAGGTCCTCTATGTAAAAGTTCAGGGACTTGCTTTGTATTTCCTAGTTGTTGTAGGGCCTGCTTGTAACATGTATTGTATCTTTGCCTTCCAATAAATAAAGTCCGTTCTTGTTAAAAAAAACTGGTGATGGTTGCTCAACCAGATTCTAGGAGAATACGTGGTTGGGTGATTCTCTGTTGCAATTCCAATACCTATCACTCTATAACATAGTCCAACCGCAAAATGTTTTTGTTAACAATGTTTTATCTTGTTCTCTACTGAATATAAGTTTCAGAAGGACTCTAATTGGTGATATGTGGGACGCATGGTCTCATTATGCCATAGACTGATGGAGGTACAATTATCAGATACACCCGATACTTTTCTTTGAAAATTAAATAGCAATGGCATGTTTACTGTCAAGTCTATGTATGAAGACTTGATGAATGGACATACCAGATTCTTACGCATATATCTTTGGAATCTGAAAGTTTTTATATGGTTTCTTAACAGAAAAGTTGTGCTAACGAAGGATAATCTTGCTAAAAAGGAACTGGCAGGGATGCACTAAGTGTTCCTTTTGTGGCTCAGAGGAGATTTTAGAACATTTTATTCATTTCATGTCCTTTCGCAAAGTTTGGCGAACTGTTTATAGTACGCATAATATTACACCACCGACCAATATTACTAATGTGTTGGGTAATTGGTTGAATGAGATTGATAAAAAGTCTAAGGTCCGAATTTGTATTGGCGTCTCGCCTTTATGTTGATCGATTCGGAACTGTCGAAATAACCTTGTTTTTAATCGAACAAGAAAATTTTCATGTTTTGGAGGCAATCAATATGGCACTCAATTGGATTCAGCTATGGGCTTTTCTCCTACCGTCCGACCAGCGAAGTCTTATGGAAATTGGTTGTACACGGCTCCTGGCGGTCACTCAGGATATATTCAGCCGGGCTACGTGGTAGCATATTAGTCGACTTCGTGATGCTTAGTTGCTTTGTGTCGTCATTTTTTCGTTGGTTGATACATGTTTCAACTTTATGTGATCCATGGTTTATAAACTTTGATACTCTGAAACAATGTAATAAAAGTCTGTGTGCATCCCTTGATGCAGAGGCCGGGAGCTTACCCCTTTTCGAAAAAAAAAATCTTGTAATTTTGAAACTCCAGCATGCACGGAAGAGAATAGCACCCAGACGATACTCAAATTTCGATTGAAAAATGAATCTATTTTTTATTCGGAAGCATACATAGATGGTACAGGAAAACAGTACTCTATGCCAAAAATCTGGAAAATGATATTTGCAGCACCTCCTACATGGAACTGAGAGCAAACGTAATCCTATGACAAGAAAGATCATATACTGCAACAAAAATAGTAAGAAACACCTACGAACCCCCTTCTCCACCAGCTGACGCCTTCCTAGCTTTCTTGTCATCAATGTAGTGTTGCATCAGGTACGAAACGAAACCCCAGATGGCGATCAACATGGCTATGACCTTTATCCCGTCCATCTTGTCGTGGAAGATGAGCACGGCGAAGAGGGGAACGATGGGCAGAGCCACGGTGCTGATCACATTGGAGAAGAGCGACGAGACCTCGAAGACGAGCCCCACCACCCCGACGGAGGTGATCTGCCAGGACACGGCCGTCCACAGCAGCGTCATGAAGTAGGAGAACTGCCCGGACCGGAACGCGTCCATCTCCCCTCTCACGGTCCTCCACTCGCCGCTGGCGAACAGCCCGAAGATGGAGGCCACGGTGGCCACGAGCGCCGTGTAGATCTGCATGTTGAGCACGGCCGTGAAGGTGTGCTTCTTGATCACGTTCTCGAAGGTGAGCTGCATGAGGCATAGGATGAGTGAGTAGGTGCCCGACGCCCCTAGCGTCAGCACGAACCCCATGACGTACTTCCCTCTCGGGATGCCGCTGGCATCCTCCGTTTCGTCATGGTTGGCTCCGAGGAGCGCGTCGGACAGCGTGAGCAGGACCACGGCGTTGAGGATCAGGCCGGTGAGCTTCTGGGAGTTGAGGACGTAGCCGAAGACGACGTTGAAGGCCAGCTGGCTGGCGCAGATGAGCGAGTAGGTCGACACCGGGAGGTACTTGAGGCCACTGGCGTACATGATGTCGTCGGCGGCTATGATGAGCCCCAGGACGATGTAGATCACGACGAGCTTGGCCACCGGAGTGTCGCCGCCGCCACTGGAAGAGGGTTTCTTCGGGACGCAGAGCAGGCCGAGGAAGAGTATAGGGAAGCCTGCGGTCTGCACGAACGACGATACCCACTTGCTGCTGCCGCCCTGGTGGTAGTAGTACCTCCCGAGCAGCGTCGCGGACGTCTGGCCAGCCACGAGGAAGAAGACGTCCACGGACACCATCATCCACCACCGCCAGTTCCTCGCTCCGGAGCTCTTCGATGGTGCTCCCGCAGGGGCTGCGGCTTCGGCTTTGGATGGTCCTGTGGGAACTGTAAAATTCAGTGACGTCGATAACAGAAAACTGTTGTCTGAATGAATAACAGAGACACAGAGTTGGACAAGTAAATGTTCTCAAAATGCCGATCTGCCTACTACATACATACAAAGGCAATTCTTCAATCAATTAACCCCGTGATTGCGCCATTCGACGATAAAGCATGCGTGGCAAGACAAAACCAACGAACAGCCGGACGGCAAGAAGGATTGAACAGAAGTGACCCGCCGAGAACAAACATAAATTGGACAGGCAAAGAGTGATCAGTGCGCGCAAACTGACCTGCAGGGATCTGTATCTGGACCTCGGCGTTGCTGGTGCTGGCCGCATTGCTGGTGTTGGCGCCGCTGCTGGCGTCGGCCATCTCATCCGACAACCGTGTCACCCCGGGCGCGAGGTCGATCCAAGACAGGAGGAGGAGGAGGAGAGGGAGGGAGGGCAGAGTGGGGTGCAGATCGAGAGAGCGAAGAGGTTTAGCGGTGGAGAGAACAAGAGGGCATGCGCGCGGAGGTGAGAGGGAGTGAAGACCGGTGGGAATTGAAGAACAAGAGCCCAGGTCCGCCCCGCTAATTTCTCTGCCGCTTTCGTCGTCTCGCTGCTGCGATCTATATGCCCGCTCACTCTACAGCATGCAGAGATCGATCGATGCATGCAGCTGCAGAGTTTTACGGGTCGATTCAAGAGCTGTCTCCACGCATGCAGTTGGCCGCAGCATCAGGCATACTCGTTGGGAACTGTCTAAAAACTCCAAACTGTCTGAAATTTATACATTTCCAAGTGCATGGAAATCTTGAATACACCATTAACACTCAATTCAAGAAGATATCTCACTCGAATACTCAATATAGTTTTTTTTCGTTCTGAAAAGAGGAGTAAGCACCGACCTCTGCATCATGATGATGCACACATCCTCACTTTATTGCAAAGTTTAAGTTTTGTACTCATACAAATCACAGATCGGCTACATGAATAAACCAATAGAAGACATGAGTAAGCATGTTTAATTGTTTTTCCATGCTCCCAGCCACCCTGGTTAAAGATAGCATGTACGTCCGCCACCAAACGAGTGCAGTAAGAATTCATAAGATCTCGTTGTTCGAAAAGTAGGAGAAAAGACCACATGTGTATCCAATAAGTAGCTCTGTATACTACCTGCAAGAAATAAACAACTCAGTCTTGTTAAAAACAATATAATTTCGACAATTCCAAATTGATCAAACAAACTTACAAACGCCTATGCAAAAAACAATATAATATGACGTGTAAAAGGATATGATATAAACAGATGCTCAACAGACTCAAGTGTCAATCACAAAAGACACATCTCTTACATCCTATCCTTCATCTTTTATCAAGACTATCTTTAGTTAGCAAGACCTTACTATATATTAACCACTTGAAAATCTTTATTTTTAACGTTACTTTTAGTTTCCGTATATATACTTACACAAAAATCTCATATGACCATTCAGAGTACATGGATTTGACCGAGAAAATCCTAGATGTTGTCAGCTTTCACCTAAAGGAGTCTGGTTCATCTGACAGGGAGATCATCATAAGTCTCTCAACAAGTTGTTGCCACTTTTCCACTTATTCCCCTCAAGCAACCTTCTAAATTTTATGCATTTTGATATCATTTTTTATGATATATTGTGATGTGACCGGACTTGGTGGCCGACCATAATTTTTTATGACCGAGAATTTGATTTGGTGCCTATATTGTGATCTTTGTGTGTTCTTGTTTTAGACAATATTTAGTACAAATCTCAAAAAATGGGTCAAAATTGGATATTGCCGGCTGTTTGTGTGTGTGTGGGGGGGGGGGAGGGGAGGCGGCGCCACTGGGGGCATCCGACCCAATAAAAGCGGATAAGTGTTCGACACTTTTCGGGGGTTGCCGGACATATTTCCAGAACTGCCGGTGGAGATGCTCTTATTGACTTTGGTTGTGGGACTAGCCATCTTTGGTAATCTTGTAATTTATTACTGTAACAATTCCTAGTTACGCGGTAAATATTTTAATTATCACTAGTATACCCGGATCCCAACATACGGAAGTCATATTTGGAACGAGTTCTATGGAACAAACCGGCTTTAGATTTAGCTCACCGGAGATGGTTCCTGCTGGTAAACTGTTGGTAAAGTGACTACAACGTTAGCCTAGTCAGTTTCGAGCTGAAAACGACTTTTTTTACAAATATACCCCTCTTTGCTCCGCAATTGTAAAAAAACCTTTGTACACAATTGTCAAAAGTATCCTGCCGGGAGGCTTTCCGCCAAACTAGCTAGCGGAAAGTGGCTTCGGCTACGGCCTGTGATGCGATCTCAGTTCGCACGAAGTCACCTTCCGCCACTTTAGTTGGCGGAGAGTCACTTTTCGTCGTTCCAGTTGGCGGAAAGACCTCCCGCCAGGGTAATTTCGATAATTGCATTGGGGGGGGGGGGGGGGGGGGGTGGGGTTAATTTTAACAATTACGTACCATAGAGTGGTATATTTGTAAAACAAATCGTTGAAAACCCACCGAGAGGGCCAACTTCGTAGCCGGTTTCCGGATTGCTTTCAAATTGGACGGAGTATTACCTCCACCTTGACAGGGTCGCCGTGTTCCATTACAAATATAAAGCCTGTAACAACTCGATAAGGCCGCAACAGATATAATCGGCTATTTTGATGTATATAGCCATAAAGATGTACGTAATGTATGATTTTCTTTAGTTTGCTAGTTGATAACTGTAACAACTTATCGCGAAAACAAAACAATTATCTCTAGTTTGCTAGTTGATAACTGTAACAACTCAATGTCTGCACAAGCATCTTTGCACACTTTTTTACGAGATCTTTTGCTAACAAAAATAGTCTGTGCGCGTATCAGAAGGCATTGAAATCAAAAATTAATCCGCAATATCCATCGAGCGATCAAACGATCATACACAATTCGTGTGCCATTTCACGTAATTATTGCTCTTTAAATCACCATTCACTACTAATAAACAATTCCACGGAAAAAATCTGTACCAAACAAACTCGCAAGTTCATCCATCTAAAATTGTGGAATACATTATCTCAGGAGCTTCTTTCATCCAAATGATTCTGAACGCTCAGAGCTGTTACAGCCAGATTTATTCAAATCTAGAACAACCACTGGCTATCTAGCCTACAGGCTTAAGCATCCTCGTTACAACGACAGCGATGGCGGCCTCCTTACTGAACTCAGAGTTCGAGGCGGACAACAGGGACTTCCCGCCTAGTTCCCGAAATCCTTTTTCGCAGGCTTCAGGGACGTTGAGCGCAGCGCTAAGGCTCCACACCGCGTCTTGCAAGCCCCGGGATGTGCGCGACGCGATGCCATTCACCGCCATGTCGAGACGGTGCACGACACCATAGTACAAAGCAGCACAATCTCCGAGGCGGTTGTGCACCATCTGGTCCTTCACCATGCCTCTGAGGGCGGCAATGAGCTTTATGGTGTTCATGGCTGTTGCTGCAGTGATATTCGTTGCGATCACGGCGAGGCCACGCTTGTCCGCGGTGGCGCTTTCCTTGTTCGCTTGGAAGAGATCGATGCAATAGTCGTAGCCGATGTCCGGGCGGTTTGCGGAGAAGGTTTTGCACGTGTCTTCTAGAATGGAAGAGCTGGGCAAGGATGAGGACAGGGCGAGCAGAAGGAGGAGGATGAAAATGATGTGAGAGGGTCCTTGCAGATGCCTCATGATTTGATCCCCCAAGTTTATGGGATGTTTTTAAGTGTCATTGTTGCTCCCCCCCCCCCCCCCCCCAACCAAATCGCATGTAGATGATATATAGAAGGGTAAGACGGCAATGACATTTTTTTTTTGAAAAGTCACAATGTGGCCAGAGAAGGTGTTCTCTTATTTAGTATTCCCCTGAAAGGGGGCAGGCCTCAGTCTCTGCATCGGGTTGATGCATATGGCCGCTTTATTGCTTTATTAAAGTTTATTCAAAGAGGTTTACAACTTATGAATCATCTAAGTTTGAGACATGTATCAACAACCAGAAAAAAAATCAACTAACATAAAACACCTAGGCATCAACATGATAGTATATAGGCAGACCTCCAGATATACTGGTTGAATAAGTCATGTGCGACCGTCTCCAAATGGTTGCACAAAGAATCCACGTCCTGTCGTTGCTCTTCCAGCTAGAGAAAAGACCACATATGGATCCAATGCGTGGCCAAGGAAATAACCTGTAATAAGGAAGAAACTCTAGCTCTGTTAAAGATGTGATCATTACGCACATTCCATATGGCCCCAAGTAAACCACTAACACCGAGCTTTTCTTTTTTAGTGATTCCATCCAACCATTTCCAAGCAATGTGACATACTGACATTTGTTGGTGCAGTAATATTGAAAGCCATATGAATAATAAGTCATACTATATGTGCGAGTGGACAAGATATGAACATGTGTTGTATTTTAGATAAAAGGTCGAGGCCCTGCGTTAAATTAATAACGCACAACGGCGAAACAGATACAAATGCTGAACCCAGCTTACAACCCGACACTGCACACACACACAAGACACAAGGCTACAGGAGAGATTACAGGCGAACACCAAAGGGGCAAAGCCGAAGAAGGAGAGCACACTCAAGACGGGCCGAGGTGTCGGGCCGGAGCAGGGAGCTCGGGCACACCAACACACACTGCACACCGCCAAGACGGGCAGAGGAGTCGGGCCGGAGCTGGGGACTCGGGCACACCAACACACACGGCACACCGCCGAGACGAACTACACCACCGAAGGCCGACCACCAGGATCATCACCGCCACTGTCCAAAGAGCTGAAGACAGGCAAACCGAAGCCCTGAACAAGAAACGCCGCGGTGCAGAGCAAGAAACAAGCTTTGCCGAGGGAGAGTGCCGACGAAGCAACCGCTCCGCCACACCACCATCAGATAGCCACCCGCCGTGAGCTCCAAGGTGGCATCTTCAAGAAGACCACGACGCCAGAGCGCCGCTACCACCCGATCCAGAGATCAATGGGTTTTCACCCGGAGCATGCAAACAGACGGAGCGCCGCCTCCACAACGCCTTCAAGAAGGGGATGAAGTCCGTGGATGCCGCCATCGTGGCCCAAAAGGGTAGGGTTTCCCCCGGCAAAAGCACTCCGTCGTTCACACAGGAATCGGCCGTCGCCGAAGCAACAAGCCGCCATCACAGCATGCAGCTCGCCGAGACCTCGCCGCCCACACGGCCGATCGGCGAGACATCAAAGGAGGGATCCCCTTCCAGATCGACGACTTGCAGCCCCCATGGCTGCTGACGCCTTGGATCTGGGGCGAGGGTAGATGGGCTCGAAATGGGGCACGGGGCCCCTGCCCCAGCCCGAGATCGAGGCGTCTGCAGCCGCATCGCCCTTCCCTGCCAGGCTCCCACCAGGAGGTCGCCGCACCACCGCCGGCGACGCCGGGGCCGCGCAGACCCCCGCACGGCCCGTCCCGCCTTCCCGATCCAGATCGAAGTCCTGCTCGCGCCGCTCCCCGTCGTCGCCGCGCCTAGAGGAGCCACCACCGCCGAGAGATCGCAGGCCGCCGTAGCCGCCACGCCGCCGCCCCGCAGCCGCGCCACCGCGCCCCACGACTAGCGCGGCGCCTCGCCGACCATGCCGACCCGCGCCGCCATCGCCGAACGAGGGGAGAGGAGGCCCCGCCGCCGCCGACGCCGCGCGGGCTTAGCCCGGCGGCGCCCTCCGGCGGCGGCGAGGGGAGGGGAGGAGAAGAGGAGGGTGCCCGAGGCGAGAAACTAGGGTTTCCCCCCGTCCGCTCGCGGGAGCGGCTCGGGAGGAGAGAGGGGGGGGGGGGGGGCTTTCAACATGTGTTTTATTGTCTCATCTTAATCATAAAATCAACGTTTAACACTCCTTACCAATTGTGTTTTAACAAGTTATCTTTGGTAGTAGGACTTTTCAATGAAGCAACCACATAACGATCTTAATTTTTAGTGGCACTTTCATCTTTTTTTTTTTTAGAAAAGGGTCGCCCCGGCCTCCATCAAAGTGATGCATACGACCATTTATTAAACCAACTGTAACAGTACTGTGTTAACGTTATTACATCCCAGAAGATATGAAAGAAAAAGCGCATAAACAGCCTCACAAACGCATGGAGCGCAACAAAACTACACATATTGCAGCCTATTAGTGCACCACCATCCACCCTGGTTGAAGATAGCCCGAACCCGCCATCAACCGAGTGCATCCAGAGGCCAAACGCCCCCGTTTGTGAGGTGGTAGAAGATAAGCCCACGCATGAATCCAATGAGGCCAAACTTTCATCTTCCACATATACTTATGAAGGAATCTCATGTGTCCGTTCATAAGGTCCAAGTACATTGATTTGAATGTATAGGCGCTTGAACTAGCTAGTTATATTAGTCGTCATACAAACTTGTCCAAAGCAGCATTTAGCTAAAAACATCCATCAACCGGTTAACCAAATGCATCCATCTAGTCCAGTTATTACCAGTAAGCGACCTTCTTAAAGCTATATTCAGAAGGACATTCTCTAAAGTAGATGCCACTGAAAGTTATTTTCGTTGGACAATGTTATATCAGCCGTGTTGTAGGTACCTCGAGGAGGAAGCACTAGTTCACCATATTTAAAAGTCTTGGTAATGTTCAGTTTTAAGATCGAGCACCGCCGAAGTCTGAGGAACTATGCAGCTTGTGTGCCATCCCAGAACCATCATGAAATTGTCATGAAGACAACGTCCACGAACAAGAGCTCTTTGATGTTCTCCCACCAGCTGCGGCCTGCGGGTGCATTGAAGTGTTCGAGAAAAAAAATTGCGTCAGATGTCAGATCTTATTTTTCATCAAGAAAATCAATGTGTGATATCTATCCACTTGATAACCGCGATCATACGCAACTTATACGGCACTCACTAAACAATTGCTACTTCAAATCAGCACGCGCACACACACAATCCACGGGAAAAAGATCTTTGCCCAAACATAATGGCATAGTTCCTTGATCAAACGTTGCGGCTTACAAAATTCGAGGAGTTTATTCATTCACTGAAATGATCATACACTCTTGCAAACATTACTAAGGTTCACACCTACGGCCGAACTATGCCCTCATCGTTACGTAGTAAGCGACGGAGCACTCCCTGGAGAACTCGGAATCCTCGGCGGCCAGCGGCGACTTCACGCCTACCTCGCGGAACCCTTCCTGACAACTGTCGGCTACTGGCGTCGTGTAGCCGAGGCTCGTCAACGCGTCCTGCAGCCTGCCTGACGCGATGTCCCTGGCCGCCTCGTCGAACCCGGTAATGGAGCCCGTGTACACCGCGTCGCAGTCCGCGAGGGGCCCCTGGATCTTCTTGTCCTTGTCGGCGGCCTTGAGGGCGGCGATGCGCTTGAGGGTGCGCACGGCCGTCGCTCGGGCGATCCTCGTGGCGATGACGGCGAGGCCGCGCTTGTCCGCGGTGGCGCTGCCCTTGTCAGCCTGGAAGAACTTGATGCAGTAGTCGTAGTCAGCGCCGAAAGACTTGCACGTGTCCTCTAAGACGGAAGCGTAGGAGGAAGACGACGCGAGGAGGAGGAGGAGGAGGACGGCATACGAGAGAGCTTGCGAAGGCCTCATGGCTTTTGTGGTGCGATTCCTTTGAGATTATGAGATGTTTTGGGTGTCGATTTTGATCTAGCAAGATCATATGTACGTGGTATATATGGAGAAATGTCACCGAATATGAGGAAATCTAGCATTTAAGTCGAAAAATCTGGAAAATCCCATCGAAAAGGTATGTATTCAATATAGAACAGTAATTGTTTCCTAATATGTAAACAAATTTAATTTATCGCCATCTTCACTATAATGTAGAAGGAGTCATCCAATCCATTTTATGCAGCGTTTCATGTTTCTCTAGTGATGACATTGCAATCACATCTGGTCTCTGATATCTATGAATAAAAGAAACATGTTCTAATTAAAAAAAGAATAATTTCTAAAGAAATCAAATTATTAGGCTTTGCATTTCTTGCGAAACGGTGCATCTATTAACCATATTCAACAACAGTAGAAAGAGCCTCAAACATAATATTTTTTTACAATTAAGTCCTTGCACACGCAATGAAGCGAGCCGAAGGCGCGCCACAGTCATCGCCCCTCTCACACCGAAGCCAGACAAACCTTATTACAAAAGACAGTCGGGAGCCGTGCTAAGCGCCAAATGATTGGCGCAACAGGATAGCAACTTTCGTCGATGATGAGAAACGTATATCGGAAGGTCCATACCTGAAACTACACCGACCAGATCCGAGGAGATTGACAAATCCATGCGCCCTCCGTCGAAACGGCAATAGAGCGAGGATGAACTTATTCTAACTTCATATGTCACCTCCACTTAACACCCCAAACAAGACACTAACACTACCTAAAAAGGACGAGAACCCTCCCGTCGGCGGAGTCATGGTCCACCGCACCTCCAAGGCACCAAGGGCCACCGGGGGCGTGATGGACCGGCGACATCACCGACAAGGGGGCAAAAACCCTGCCTCTAGATCACCTACCTCTATCCCTTTTGGGTTGAACCGCTGATTCTTCTGTTTCTGATTTGCCTCTTCCTTAATCCGACTTCACACTTGGGTGTCCCCTTTCTTGTATGTTGCTTCCTTACGAGCTTTATATTGTTTCTTACCATCTCTGGGAGGGACCTCGAACAAACGCCGAATGTACGAGACAGGTTAGATGATGCCAAGTTAAGTAAGGATACGTTTGGTCCAAAAGAGGGGAATGGATTTGGGATATCCACATCCACATGGTTTTTTTTATAAATGAAAGTTTATGACTCAATCATCACATCAATACAATACAACTGCATAGAGTTTATACACAACTTTGCAAAGCGAGATGCTCACAAGAAATCAAATAACAATCACTTAAAGGTCAACAACCATTATTTGACAACAAGAAGTCAACCTGCGATGTTGGGGGACCATTCAAAACACTAGCCACTCATCCATGCGGGTTAGGGCATCTCCAATGCGGTGACCCATTTGGTCTTTCGTGGTCCTTTTTTGTCCTTCTGGGCAAAAAAACCACGGCCCAACGGGCCGACGAAAAAGAACAAATGTCCGTTTTCTGTCTGCGCGGACCCATTTACGGTCCAAATTTGAGTCGGGCTTGCGTCACCAGCAGACGCGCGTGGACGCGCCCGTAGTTCTCCCTGGACCTCCCCTGGCCCGCTGTCAGCCTCACCGAACGGCCAACCACCGCCTTCAATGCGGCAGACGAGGCCTTTAAATGGACACTGGCGAGCCGAACCCTATCTCACAAAACCTAGCGCCGCCGCACATCCTCCCCAGCTACGGCCGCCACACCTGGATGGATCTGCCACCGCCGCCACCACCTGGGCACCTCCTAGACCAGATCGAGCGCGAACGCGGGAGGTACGTGGTAGCCTCTCTCGCCGCATGCCCACGAGCCCTGTGTGGGTCGACATGTCGAGCGCACAGCCTCCAACGCGGTTACCGGGGCGAGGAGGACCATGGAGGCGGCGTACTCTGGCATCCCCGACCCCCGGAAGAGTCAGCAAGTCCGTCCTGACAGCGCCGCCCACACGTCCCCACACAAGAGGTCAACCTGCAGTTTAACCTAGTAGATGAAATCTATCTTTTATTTATTTTATGTAGAATGTAACCCCAAAATTAACTCAAAACTGAGATGTCGTATTGACGCTTATGATGACAACAAGTAAGCACATTTTACTCTCTTGTCAACTACACTCTGTAAGATTATCTCTTGTCAAAATCGCCTCATGAATAAGATATGCATTTTTGTTTTGTTTAGTCGAAATGACAACAGGTGCATGGACGAGTTAATTTTTTGATTATGGTCAAATGATACATGTATCAGCAATTTTGGAATATGTATGACCATTAATATACGTATTCGACTGCCTGTTAATTACGGAATATCTATAGTTTATTTTGTATCTATCTGGCGGCTGGTGCACATTTTGTCTGTACATAAAAAATTAAATAGTGTGCGCACATCTCATGCCGGACCTCCTGAATAATCACGGAAATATCTGGCGTGCAGCCACCCCCCAGATAACGGCGATTATTCACAGATTGTGACACATGCATTCACTAAATAATTGGTATTTCAAATCATCGCGACACAATTTGGATGAAAGAACATGTGCACCCAATCAAAGGGTGATCGGAAACAATTTCTTCTCATTAATCAAGCAAGCTACAGCGAGCTCGTTATGACGAGAGCGACGGAGACCTCCTTAGTGAACTCGGAGTCCTCGGCGGCGAGCGGCGACTTCACCGCTAGGTCCTGGAACCCGTCCTCGCAGGTCTGTGGCGCGTCCATCGCGGCGCTGAGGTTCGTCACCGCGTCCTTCAACCCCTGGGGCGTGCCCGCCGCGACGCCCTTCGCCGCGGCGACGAGCTGGTCCACGGCGCCGGAGTACAGATCCTTGCAGTCGTCGAGGCCCGACCGCACCTTCTTGTCCTTCACCGAGGCCCTGAGGACGGCGATGCGCTTGTCCGTGCTCACGGCCGTCGCGCCGGTGATCTTGGCGGCGATGACGGCGAGGCCGCGCTTGTCCGCGGTGGCGCTGCCCTTGTCGGCCTGGAAGAACTTGACGCAGTAGTCGTAGCCGAGGTCCTTGTGGTTGGCGCCGAAGGACTTGCACGTATCCTCTAGGAGGCAAGCGCTGGACGAGACGAGGAGTAGGAGGAGGACGAGGCCGGAGAGAGCTTGCGAAGGCACCATGGTTTTTGTCGCACGAGTCGCCGAGTATACGAGATGCTTGCTTCGGATGTCGATGTTGATAGAGAACAAGATTATGGATGGATGGATGGTATATATAGAGGGTCGTCATTAAAATAACAAGGCAAAACTAATCGTTTATGGTAAGGGAGTATGGTATAAAATTGATTGTCTGCGAATCATATTTCAATCTAATGCAATCTAATTCTGACAAAAGATATGATTTGCTTCTTTTTTTTTAGTAGCGAATAGAGTGGTTTGCGATTCGCAAATAAACAAAAAATATATAGAGTGGTTTGCTGTACTACTTTGGACTCTGCCACTCTGGGGACGGGGCTGGACCGCTGGAGTACACGATTCTCTAACGGGCTGGAACTTCTCGAGCTTAATCTAGCCTTTTGAACAGAGCTGGGCTATGCCTGGGAGTGCAAGAGTGTATCTGGGCCAGCTCAAGTGTATGGTGATCGGTGGTTAACTATACACAATACTCTAAGCTCAAAAAAAAAAAAAAAAACCTATACAGAAGACTCAAGAGCTTGCCCTAAAACAAAAAAAAACAGTGCTCGTTCTGTAAAAAAAAAAAAAAACAGTGCTCGAGAGCTCAAGCTCTCCCCCCCCCCCCCCCCCCCCCCCCCCCCCCAAAAGGTACGCTCAAGTCAGGCAAGAACTGAAAATTGTATGCAGTACGGGAGTAGGCTTCAGTCGATCATCCGAGAAGAAACTGCTTCCATGCTCTGCGCGTCCACTCCACCGTATGTTTTCAGCTACCAAAGTTACCGGAGAGCTTTTTCTTGAAAAGTTTAGCAGAATGGTTGCGTTTAAACACTGCAGTTGATATCATGTGAAATAAATATTATAGCTCTATCCTTGCTATGTGTAGAATTGTCCTCTAAAATCATCTTCACCGGCGCGCTCCTAATAGATAGTCCGGTAAATGTGATGGACATACGTTATTGGAGCGTCGGCATACGTTGTCACCCTATTGCGACCGGAAACCCCTAGTGGTGGCCCTCAATAGACCCTCTCAATAAACTTATCAATTTTCATAACTAAATTTAAAGTTTTGGAGTACTTTGTTACTTCGTCTATTTTTGGGCAATCACATCTCTCTCTCATGCTCCATCTAACTGTGTGCACGACGTAGTGCGAGAAAGAGCAGGCCTCCGGAACCACTTCTCGTGTGAACATACACGTGATAGGGATAGGGAGACGATAAGGTTTTTTGGAGAGTGTCTTCAAACAACTGCTCATCTTTGTTAGACGTATAGGACACGTCTAGTCGGCCGCAATCAAGGAGGTTTCGTTTAGATTTATTTCCAAAATTGTAATCCATAGCTTGGCAACCAAGCAACCTCTTTGTACTATATAATCCCATCACAAGATCCAATCAATCCAAGTGCAACAATTGCAATTGCCTTCATGGCATCAGATTAGGTTTTGATCATCTCTCCTCATGGCGCCGCCACAACCCACCGCAGCCGAAGTCGCGGCTAAGGCTGTCGCCAAAGCAGCCCTATGGGCGCTCGCGGCCGTGCTCCCAAGCATCTACGTCGTCGTCCCGGTCACCCTCGAGCTGTCCACCTCCAACTTTCTCCAATGGCGCGGCATGTTCTCTAACGTCGTCGAGAAGTATACCCTTGAAGATCACCCCGTCGAGAAGGAGCACCCCACCGATCCCACGCCACAGTGGAGTCGGAACGCCGCCATCATCCGATCATGGCTCAACAACACCGTCACGCCCGAGCTTCTCGTCATGATCGTCGACATCACCATGCCGCTACCAGCTCACTCCCTATGGACGCATCTCTCCAACATCTACCACGACAATTCCGAGACGCGCTCCTCCTACCTCGAGCAAGAGTTCCACAGTCTCCAACAGGGCTCCATGACCGTGGCAGACTACTGCCGCAAGCAGAAGATCCTCGCCGACGAGCTCAACATGCTGGGCACAACCATCACCGACAAGCGTCTCGTGCAGAACACCCTTCGCGGTCTCAGATCTGGGCTTGCGTACATGCGTACCTTGACCCTCAAACAATGGCCATTGCCGCCGTTTCTTGATGTTCGCTCGTCCCTTCTGCTCGAAGAACTCACGCTGAAGCAGTCTGAATATGCTCCCAGTGCTCCGATCGCCTTCATCGCCCGAGGCGCCGCAACACCCCCCACACCGCACGACCCCGCGGAAACCATGCCGCCTTCACGGAGCCCCTACCCCTACCGCAACTTCCAGCAGCGAGGCAGTTGCCGCTTTGGTGCGCGATGTTGGTTTCTCCACTCCGGGCCACCCCAGCAGCGCGGCAACACCAACACACCTGCGAAGGGATCGCAGGCGTCCTGTCCATCCATGCAAAACCCTTGGGCGGGGTCTATCCAGATGTGGCCAGGTCCACCATCACGGCCACCACCTCCAGGCCCGCCACAGGCTCCATCGTCCACGCCATGTATGCCAGGGGCGGCTCTGCCATCTGTGCCCTGGACGATGCCCGGAGCTCCGCCGTATGCTCCAGCGCTGCTCCGACATATGCTGCTCCGCCACCATCCTTCGACCAAGGACATCTCATGCAGGGTTTCAACACCATGTTCCTCACACCACCATCCTCCAACGAGTGGATCACGGACTCAGGAGCCTCCGCTCACATGACCGACAATTAGTGTAACCTCTCACACATCCTCCCCTCCAACTCCCCTTACCCACGTGTCATCGTAGGCAATGGTCTGTGCCTTCCTATCGCACACATCGGCCAAACAACTCTTTCTACTCCCAACCACTCCTTCTTCCTTAATGATGTCTTGGTTACAACTAACCTCATCAAAATCTAATTTCCGTACGTAAGTTAACCACTGATAATCTTGTTTCTGTTGAATTTGATCCTTTTGGTCTTTCTGCAAAGGACTTCCGCACTAAGAACGAGATCGTCAGGTGCAATAGCTCCGTCGACCTCTACCCCTTCTGGTGGTCGTCTTCCCCTGCGCATGCTCTCTCCACCACCACGTCGTCATCAACATTGTGTCATCGTATCCTAGGACATCTTAGTAGTCAAGCCTTGTCGCACCTAGAAAAGTGCCTTTTCTTTTCATTATAATAAAAACGTTGCCGATGATCATTTATGTCATGCTTGTCAATTAGGAAAACATGCTCGCCTAACTTTTGATACATCATCTACTAATACAAATCGTCATTTTCAACTCATCCACTGTGGAGAGAGCATTTGTGGACTTCGCCTCTTCCGAGTGTGTCTGGTTATAAATATTGCCTCATTGTGTTAGATGATTTCACACATTACCTTTGGACTTTTCCCTTGCGCGCAAAATCTGACACTTTCTCTACACTCAAACACTTTTTTGCTTATGTGCCCACTCAGTTTAATACTACCGTCCAATCAGTTCAATGCGACAATGGTCGCGAATTTGACAATACCGCTGCTCACCTGTTTCTACTATCTCTCGGTGCGAAGCCATACACCTCTTCCCAGAACGGCAAAAGCCGAACATGTAATTCGCTCTACAAATAATATGGTGTGTTCCCTTCTTTTCCAAGCAAGCATGTCACCTACCTATTGGGTTGAAGCACTCCACACCGCCACTTTCTTCTTCAACCTTCACCCTACCAAAACCCTACAACATCGTACACCATATGAGCTCTTCGTGGTCTCCCTCTATCTCTTGAGCATTTACGCGTTTTCGGTTGTCTTTGCTACCCTAATCTATACGCTACAGCACCACACAAACTTGCTCCGCGGACGACCACGTGCGTCTTTCTCGGATATCCCTCTAACCATCGCGGCTATCGTTGTCTTGACCTCGCCACACACAAAATCATCATCTCTCGCCATGTAGTTTTTGACGAGAATACCTTCCCGTTTGCCAAACAATCCACACAGCCTCCTACAGCCACCGATCTCTCCTTCCTAGATGATCATCTTTTAATTCTTCCACCCCACGTTACCCTACACCAGCGCCGCACATCACTCCTACACCTGACCCCCACGACCCTCCTACACCACCAGCATCACCTCAAACTCCCCCACACCACCAGCATCACCTCAAACTCCGCCTGTGATTTTAGCTCCCGTCGGCCCTCCACTTGTCGACAATACACACTCCATGTTTACCCGTGGAAAACGTGGCATGTCTAAACCTGTTGATCGTCTTAATCTCCAGGCTGATGTTCTTAGTCCAATACCCAAGAGCTATCGGAGTGCTATCACGGACCCTCAGTGGCACTCACCAATGAAGGACGAATTCTTTGCCTTGCAAACTAATCGGACCTGGTTCCCCGTCCGCCCGCCGCCAATGTCGTCTCAGGCAAATGGATATTTCGACAAAAGCTTAAACCGGATGGATCACTGGATTGCTACAAAGCACGATGGGTACTCCGCGGCTTCACTCAGCGCCCCGGCGTTGACTATTCAGCCCAGTCATCAAGCCGACAACTATTCGGACCGTCCTCTCCATTACAGTCGTGCAAAACTGGCTGGTTCACCAGCTCGACATCAACAATGCTTTTCTCAATGGTACCCTTGCTGAGACGGTTTGCTGTGCACAGCCGTCAGGGTTTGTCGATGTCTCTCAGCCCGATCATGTGTGCCACCTTAATAAATCTCTTTATGGACTTAAACAGGCGCCTCATGCATGGTACAATCGTTTCGCCGACCATCTTCTTCAACTCGGCTTCATCAAATCACGCTTGGATTCATCGCTCTTCATCTACAACCGCAACACCCAGATTGTGTATCTGCTGCTATACGTCGATGATATAGTCCTGACGGCCTCTTCGTCAAACGATCACAGCTCTCGAGCGAGAGTTCTCTCTCAAGGACCTTGGTACACTGCACTACTTCCTCGGTGTCACCGTCACTCGTTCCTCTCCCAGCGACAGCACATCATCGACATTCTGGACCGTGCGGGCATGACCGAGTGTAACCCATGCTCAACTCCTGTCAACACACAGTCCAAGCTCGGCGCAGCTGGCGCCATCGTTGCTGATTCATCCGCCTATGGGAGTCTGGTGGGTGCTCTCCAGTACTTGTCCTTTACCAGACCGGACATCGCCTATGCCGTGCAACATGTATGCTTGTACATGCATGACCCACGAGAACCGCACCTGAATGCGGTCAAGAGGATTCTTCGGTATCTTCGCGGCGCCATCGACCATGGACTTCAGATATATCGCTGGTCGCCGACATTGCTCACTTCATATACTGATGCTGACTGGGCTGGCTGCCCCGACACACGCAAGTCTACCTCCGGCTACGGTGTATTCCTCGGTGATAATTTGGTCTCTTGGTCCTCCAAACGATAGCAAACTGTCTCCCGGTCAAGTGCGGAGGCTGAGTATCGTGGTGTTGCAAACATCTTCGCTGAGGCATGCTGGTTACGCCAGCTCCTGTCCGAGCTTCACCGCCCTCCTCAACGAGCTACTGTGGTCTACTGCGACAACATCTCCGATGTCTACCTTACGACGAACCCGATTCAACATCAACGTACCAAGCCTGTGGAGATTGACCTTCATTTCGTTCGTGAGCGCGTTGTTTTTGGTGATGTCCGTGTTCTCCACGTTCCGACGACATCTCAGTATGCTGATATCTTCACTAAAGGATTGTCGTCTACTATCTTCACAGAGTTCCGCTCCAGTATGAACGTCTGCTCTGCTCCCGCTCCGACTACGGGGGAGGGGGTGTTAGACGTGTACGTGTAGGACACGTCTAGTCGGCCGCAATCAAGGGGGTTTCGTTTAGATTTATTTCCTAAATTGTAATCCATAGCTTGGCAACCGAGCAACCTCTATACTATATAATTCCATCACGGGATCCAATCAATCCAAGTGCAACAATTGCAATTGCCTTCAATCTTGATGACTCTACTGCATGAATGCCTTCATAAACATTGTCACCATGGCCGATGTCATCAACAAGAACACTAATGTCGTCATTTCGAGTGCACCGTAGATATAGATGGCCCTAATAATGTCTATCTGTTTTTTGCTCCGCACTTGTTAGTTGACCATATTAATTTTATAAATATCTAGTTTATCTAATAAATGTATTTGCATATCTAGTTTTTTACACATGGTAATTTTTTTAGCAGTAGCAGTGGCATGATATTCTTCTGACTAATTATTTAAAAAATTGCTAATAATTTCAACCTATACTACATAGTAGTGTTCGTCTATATCGTCTAGATAGCCTCAGATTTATACTTGCTTCAAAGTGTTCGTTGCGAATATGTTTTGTGACTGGCTGTGTTCATTTACCAATCTTATATCACCCGTTGCCAACGGAATCACGTATTCCCTCCGTCTCAAAATAATAGACATTTGGTTTGCAAATATCTAGACACATTTTAGTGTCTAAGTTCACTCATTTTAGTCCGTATATGGTATAAATTGACGTCAGATATTTTGGGACGGTACGTTGTAGCTTCTCATGCGGCTTTGTTTACAATGGTAATCACTCAGAAAAGAAGCACCTGCCGGTAAAAAGTGAAACAATCAGAGCAGTGTGACTGGATGTTGCACTTGATAGTTTGGAATCGTTGCACCAAACCAACACAGGTACGAAAAGCGGCGCTCGTGTCGTGGGTTTGACCAGGGAACATCGAAAACAGTACGAGAATTCTGCTCTCGTCACGGCCGGATAGAGTGGTTGACCAAATCACATCAGCTAGCCAGCCGCTGCTGAATGCCGACGACATCGCCGGCCTGGGGGAGGACGCCATTTGACCGTCGTCAGACTCAGACAGCGCGGTCGATGCCTCCAGATTCAGGTCGCCGGTCCCGTGCGATCCATGACTTCGCAACTGAATTAGTTTCTTGGTACTGGACGGCGAATGTGCCCACGAGAAACGGGTGAGAACGGATTCTCTCCCTCCTGCTCTCGCTCCAGCCTGCTCGCCTCTGATCTGGGGGCACCAACCTCAGTCATCGCTGCCTCCCCTGTGACTGCAATCACTGAACATTCGGCGTTTCAATGCGGCGCCTCTACATCACAAGATCACCGGACCTGGATATATATCACAGCGAATCCGATCGAAATGGGTATCATCGACATTAACTGAAGAGTCAAGAGTGAACAGATACAGTGAAAAGGAAATGCAGATATGAATCCAGATTCGGCAGTCATGTCAAGATTCAGGGTTCAGCACTCTTGAACAACACTCTGTCTCTGTCAGGCCCTCCACGCAAAGACTACGTGGTGGCACCTGGACTGACACGTTGAGAGCCATGACGCACACGCTTACATTTACATTACATCTCTGGTCTACTCAGGGAAGATGGAGACAACTAATCTACTACGGAAGAGAACAAATCTGCATCCATATGCTAGTAGTATGTGCAGAACTGCTCGGGTTCTCGCACGATCCGAACTCCGAGGACATAAGCTAGTAGTATGTGCAGAACTGTTCCACCTACTACATTTTGTGCCAGAGTCAACAGAAGCTTCCAAAGCATTGGATTCACCTGATAGTGGCTTACGAGCGCAAGAGCCCTTGGCACTTTCAGGGATTTTTATGTTCAGACGGCGGCGATCCACCGGTACAGCACCATGAACGCCGTCTCCTCCTCCTCGTCCGACCCCGGCGCCGGCGGCGGCACTGCTGCTGCCTCCGTGTCCCACAGCCACGGCTCCTCGTTTCTGTGGTCCTGCTGGCTCTGGCTTTGGCTCCACCGGGAGCTCCACCGCCCGGAGAAGGCGAATGACGACGCCGAGGAGGCGAGGCGGTCCACGTACTCCCGCAGCCAGCCACGCGTCGACGCCCCTGCCGCTTCAGCCACCGCCTCGCCGGGAGGCGACGGGGACCCCTGAACCGCGGGCTTCTCCTCCTTGATTGTCTCGGACGCCCTGGCCACGGCGCGCGCCAAGCGGGACACCACGGCCTCGACCTCCTCCTCGATGTGGTAGTCGAAGGAGCCCAGCGAGTAGGTGCGGCTGTCTCCGCCAGTGGCGGGCGAGCCGCGGCTGCTGACGCTGCCCATCTCGACGCGGAAACGGTCCCTGCTCCTCGGAGGCTCCGGCGGCGGCGGCTGCTCGGCGGCGAGGATGGCGGAGATGGAGGGGTGCGGGAGCGCGACGGTGGCGCGGCAGAGCGGGCACGTCGGGGTGGTGCGGAGCCACGCGTCGACGCAGGCGGCGTGGAACGCGTGCCGGCACGCGGGGAGAAGCCGCAACTCGGCCTCCGGCGTGAACGGCGAGAGGCAGACGGCGCAGTCTGGGGAGCTCTTGGGCAGCGCCGCCAGCGCCGACGCCATCGTGAACCGGGGCAGCGACTCGATCAGCCGCAGCTGCTTCCCATCGCCCTCCGCCGCAGGATCTTCCACAGTCCCGGCGGGCGCCTCGTCGCGGTGTGTCCGGGGAAGCGTCGGCGGGGCAGACGAGCGGGAGAGGAAGCGGAGGAACGTGTGGATGGAGACGGAGGCGAGGAGGACGAAGGCGAGGAGAGCGGCGATGATGAGGAGGGAGGGGAGGAAGGAGGTGGCGGGGTAGGAGGGCGGAGCGACGGGGTCGGCGGCGTCGGTGTACGGCGGCGGGGGAGACGGGAAAATGGATGCCATTACGAGGGAAGCTTAGCTTGGATCCGATTTAACCGTGAGGGGAGGAGGTCTCGCGCCTTTTATTTGCGACGGCACTTTGGAGTGCGTGGTGGAGGCAGAGACCGGGAGTAAAGAGCGGCGATCCAGGTGATCCCAAAGAAAATCCTACTCGACTGAAGGAGTAGGAGTACTTCCTAATTGTGCTAGCTCGGATGAATGAAAAAAAAATCCTATTTTTGCTCACACTCATATAATGCCTACGTACTAAAGAATAAAGATTACAACATTTACAAAAAAAGTTGTAGCAGTGGAGCATTTAAGACTAAGAAACCAATAAACGATCGAAAGCAATCCGGGATTTAGTTACCAAGCGAAAGATCACGGTTACTGGTGGCCCGGGTACCTAGAATTTTAAATCCCCTGATAAATATGTTTATCATGCGAAAATCCCACGCCATTTGAATATGGTTGGGTAATTGATGTCTCCCGACATCTTAAGTTTTCTATCCCGAGGTTTCGATTCATCCTCATCAAAAAATCGAATTTCACCTTTTTTTTCTTGTTCATGTTCAACGTTTGAGATCGGAATATCTTATATGAATCTCGTTCGGTAATTTCTGGTAACCACAGTCACCCGAAAACCTACCCACTATGGGTCAAGGTATCAAATCCTACTTCAATCAAATATTTTTACAAACTCACTTTACATATGCATTAGAATGAGTTGATAGGAAGGCGGCATTACACATCTCTTTAAATACCATGTGTGTAAATCATATATTTAATCTATTGTGCTAGGGAGAGGGGGAGTCGGATCTCGCTGCAATCATGATTCACATTACATATATAAACATATGTAGAAATAATATGCAAATCAAATGCCTCTCCAATTAAAAAAATCTTTGATGTTATCAAACTAATTATGTTGAAGATTTGGGGCTCTTTTGATTCAAGGGAATTTCACAGTATTTTTGGATGATTGGGATCAATTAGGATTTCCTACTTAGGTTGTTTTATTCGCATGATTGAATTTTCTAAACATTTTTTTACACTCTGTTTCGGAGAATTTTTCTTCACTTCTTGCCACATTTTCTGTTTTTTTTTTTCGAGTAACCAGCAGGAGCTCTGCCTTTTCAATTAGAAGAGTGAACCAAATAAAGTTGTTACAAAAAAGGGGGTCGACCAGACGACCCTACACTTTAATCCAAATTCATGTAATTTTCTCATCCTGAAGAATCGGGAGGACGTATAACTCTAAACCTATTTTTATTCCTGTTTCAACGTTTTAAAATCCCGTGAATTGTATGTTTTCTATTACTTTGTATTTTAATTCTGCGAAACAAAGCGGCTACACTTGAACCTTGTTCAACATATTGGGTTAAAAGAGGTATACCTGTAGAGACACAACAAAGTTATTATATGAATGATTTGATTAAAGTTTTGAATTTGGATTATTTTCCCCTCAAATTTCAAAAGGATGAATTCTTACATACTAATATCAATATGCGCGTGTAGTGTAGAGTAGACGCTTGGAGTAGGTATCACGGGAGCACAAGTTTCACTACTAAACTAGCAAAGGTAACGTAAAGGACCGCCCCTTGTACATGCTGTAATGTCGCCGGGAATTAATTTGCGTGTCCATTTTCTACGAGGCACGTCACACGTAGCAACCTCTGCTTCACTAGGTGCACCTGTGACGTGCTCTCGATCAGTCCTAGAAACTGCAAAACAACTGAAGGTAGTATAATATAAAAATCGCTACGCCTAATAAGTCCTGAATACTCCTACGCAGAAAATGATACTACATCATGATAGACATGAACGTGTTGCATTGCTACGGATGATGATGTGTAGATCCATAGCTGGATGATCTCCCGGCCCTTCCGCCAAAACCTCCTCCTAATTCCACGTGCCCGTGACAGCACACGTTTGTACTGAACGCAATTTTGCTACTCCTATTTGGCAGTTGACAAGCGTCGACACAGTAATGATAATCGATCACACACGGTTGCCCCAAGACGGAACCATGCAGCTTGAGCTGTCGAGTGACATCTTTCGTCCGGCAAAAGATCGATGGAGCACCCACCTGAGCTGAGCTGAGCTGAGGAGTGAAGCATCGGCACTCACTCATCGATCCGGCGAAGCTGTCTTCCGTTATCGCCAAAAAAGAAAGACAGATGAAGCTGTCTTCCCAACGCAAAGATAGCTAGCGCACTAAAAACGCTTGCTTGGCTTGCACACCTAGCTAACTAAGCAGCCTAGCATGCGGGTTCCTCAATTGGTTTCTCTATCGTGGTCGCCACGGTTCACGGTGTTGCAAAGCTTTGCGGATGAATTCCTGCTTCTGTTTCGCGGCTCATGGCGTTCGCTTTTTCAATTCCCGGCTATGATGAGCGTCAGATGCAGCCTAGCACAGTAGCACTGCCCTGTCCGGGCGTTTCTTTCCGCCCGTGGCCTTTTGCGCTTTCTGAACTTACTGGAGTTGTCACTCATCATCGATGCTGCGTGCTTAGCCCTCATGAACTTTGTGATCGAGTGGCTTTCTAGTATACTTCTAGCTTTGAAGGTGGCACCGCGCGCAAAGATCTAGTCTAGAGAAAAGAAAATTTATAACCTGCCGTCATCATCCCAGTGCTCTAGCCAAGTGGGCGGCACCGGTGCACATTTTCACCTGAACCGCATGGACTGTGACGGGTAAAAATACTGCAAGGGCGAGATCGGCCAACCAACCACCACCGTTAAAATCATTCACGTTAGTACCTAGCCAGCTAGCCTTACACTAGGAGCTCTCCATACAATTAAAATCTATTACCTGTCGGCTGCCGATGCCACTGACGAAGACCTGTGACAAGTTGGTACATCAGATCCATCCAACATACGTGTGCTGGTAATGGTTGTTAGGATGACACAATGTGATCTCAGTGATGGTGCCGTAAGTGGCCTGCTGCTTTCTCCCGTGACACCAGCCGCGGATGCCGTCACAAAGTTCAGACGCTTTCACTTTCAAAAAAAAAAAAAGTTCAGACGCTTTCTTGCTCGGCCTAGCACGGGAAAACCTTCTCCGGCTGGGCTTTCCATTTCCGTTGGTCCACCCCGGATTGCGGTAGGCGTGAACTTTGTGAGCACACACACACACAAGCTAGACAGATTTGTTAGCGAGATGTTGGTCACCAACACAAGGAATTATCGGTGTCAATCTTATCCACACATCTGGCTCCGATAGATTCTATCCTAGAGATTCGAAGAAAGAGAGAGAAAAAAATAGTCGAGAAAATGTAAAGGAATCTACCAAATTGAGGCTCATTATAAGTTTTCGTCCCTAGATGTTTACTTTTTGTGGGATATGTAAATAACAAAAATGTGGGCCTATACTAGTGAACAGTATACTATTATAGACCCACATCGACATTTTTATTGTAGTCCTAAATTAAATATTTTCTATGGAAACTTATGTGCGTGTAGTTAGGGTGTGTATGTGTTTTTGGTAAATTCTCATTTTTTTCTAAAGATTTTAGTTAAAGATTAAAAAAAGACTTAAAACATGGATTTTGTTTTTTGCCCAACCGCCAAGCCACGCAGGAGTTCCGCCATTGCAAAAAATAGTTGTCTAATTAATTTTGGAAGAACTAGGCGAAACCCCATAAAACAGACACCTATGTAGCACAAGGCCAAGAGCACCGCAAACTCGCAGACGAGGTAGCACATGCAATGGAAGATCCCCACACTGAGTTTCACATGACATCATTGTTGTCACTCATGAGAGTCGTCACCTAGAGACTTCGACTTCATCGCGACCGAATCTAAGCCAAGACCCCCTGAAAAATGACACTGGGATCAAGCTAGCAAAGTAACAACGGGCGGGCAACCCCAAAGAAACATGGCAGCTCCGATTTCACCAAAGTCATCATTGTTGCCACATGAGTCACCCATAGTAGTCTCTAACCCTCCAGCAGTATTCATGAGTACGAACTTTAGATTAATCCCCAGGCATAGGCCTCTAGTGGCTGATACTGATGCTTCAAGACACCAATCGACAGGAGCAGCTCTGGATCCAGCGGCTGGTGATACACGCACCGTGGCTCCTCCCACGGCAGCTTTGAAATTCATTGGCTGGAATTGCAGGGGTAAAGGCAGGAGCCTTGCCAACTCTAGAAAAATGGAGTATCTGGCCAGATTGATGCATTCCACGGGTGCGCAAGTAACATTTGTTTCAGAAACTAGATCGTCTAAATGTACTCCTTCTCAATTAAATGCTCGCTTTAACTCTACTGCTAGTTTTGTAGTGCCCTCAAAAGATCTTTCTGGGGGTCATTGGTTGTTGTGGACTGATGAAGTTCATCTCTCAGTTAGGTTCTCAAGTAGATATCTTATCCTTTCTCTTGTTCATCATATATCAAGTAATATAGAGTTTGTTTTGGTTTGTGTCTATGGGGATCCCCATCATCGTAGTACTTATATGATTTGGGAGCATATCGCCAATTTTGTGTATGAAAACTTGGGAAAGCCAGTAATGTGTATAGGTGACCTCAACAATATTATGTGTGAAATAGAAACTACTTCGACCAAAGTTAATTACAATCGTATGCGCGCCTTCAATGATTATGTGAAACAATGTGGGCTTGTGGATATGGGTTTTAGTGGTCCTGCGTATACTTGGTCCAACAAGTGTTTTTCATCTGTTCCTGTGTTTGAAAGGCTTGATAGATGTTTAGCGAATGTTGAATGGTGTGATCTTTTTCCTAATACGAATGTCTTTAATGTTCCTATCATTCTAAGTGATCATGCACCTATTTTGGTCTCCACTGAATCTAAATGTAACAAGACGAAGTTAAATTTTAAATTTGAGAACTGGTGGACTATGGAAAAAGATTTTCAGGAGGTTGCAAAAAAATCTTGGCATTCTAGAAAAAATAAACCTTTCTGTTCCAGGACTACTAACCTTGCAGGAACACTTAAAAGGTGGTGTAAGAAAAAGAAGCCTATCCAACAATAATTACAAACTTTGCAGGAACAAATCAGTACCATTCAACAACATCCTCCCCAAGAACAAGACTACACTCTAGAGGTAAATATCATCTCTCAGTATGAGGATAGTATGACCAAACTCACGGAATTTTATAGGCAACGTGCTAAAAAGCATTGGGCTATCAACGGTGATAGAAATACATCTTTCTTCCATCATGCTGTCCTTAAGCGCAAACGCCAAAATAGAATAGTATCCATTAACAGTTCTCAGGGAAGTATCCTTTATGACCCGCAGGACATTGCTCAAGAATTTATTGAGTACTTTAAAAATATTTTTCAATCTGTGTATCCAAACAATGGCATGCCTTTTCCCCATACCTCTCCTCCCCAAGACTTGCAGGACTTTACATATTCTATTCCAGACAAACAGGAGCTATGGGAAGTATTGAAGGCTATGAGAAAGAATGCCTCACCAGGACCTGATGGATTCAATGTTGGCTTCTACACATCTGCTTGGGAGTGGATTGGAGATGATGTCACTACTCTGGTAAGGAACTTCTATAATATAGGTATCCTTCCTCCACGAGTCAACGAAACTCAAATAGCTCTTATTCCAAAAAAAACGGTTTGCCATATGCCTACTGATTTTAGACCCATTAGCCTGTGTAATGTTATTTACAAAGTCATTGCAAAATCGCTGGCTAATAGGCTTAAACAACACCTACCTGATTATATTCATCCGTCTCAGCATGCTTTTATAGAAGGTAGGCGTATTAGTAATAATATAATCATAGCACAAGAAATTGCCCATTCTTTTGCCCTTAAATCCAGGAATTGCAATGGCTTCATGCTTAAGATTGATCTTGCTAAGGCCTTTAACAGAGTTGAATGGCACTTTATAGCGCCTGCTCTTACTCATAAAGGGTTGCATGACCATTTCATTAATCTTATACATACATGCATCTCTTCGCCCAGGTTCTCTATTATTATTAATGGTCAGTCTTTTGGGCGATTCAAAAGCGCTAGGGGCATTAGACAAGGATGCCCTCTATCTCCTTCACTTTTTGTCCTTGCAGTGAATGAACTTTCTCTCTCACTTCAAGAAGCGCTACAAAACAACCTCCTGTCAGGTATATCTCTTGGACAACAATGTCCCCCCATCCATTCCCTCATGTTTGCGGATGACCTATTGGTATGTGGTAAGGCTAATATGCAAGAGGCTTCAGTTATAGCTCAGGTTCTACGTCATTTCTGTAATCTCTCAGGTCAGCTCCCAAACTGGAGCAAGTCGGCCATAATGTTCAGTCATAAAGTAGACTTGCAGGTCAGGCAACAGATCAAAAGTATCTTTCCAGTACCTGACATTGACAGATCGACTATTCATCTTGGGCATCCGCTCATCCTACCTGCAAAAGATAGAGCAGTCGCTTACAACTTTGTATATAACAAATTCAAATCTAAACTCTCTGCCTATAAAGCTAACAGGCTATCACATGCCGCAAGACTCACTCTTATAAAATCTGTCTTTGCCTCTATACATGTCTATTATATGTCAAATATTCTCTTCTCTCCAAAAAGTTTCTTGCAAAACTAACATCAATTATTAGGAACTTTTGGTGGACAGGTGTTAGAGAAGATCAATCTACAAGAGTTTTATGTCTAAGAGCTTGGACTAATATATGTACTGAAAAGAAGATAGGTGGCTTAGGTATCAAAAATCTACACGCTATCAACCAAAGTCTTATTCTTTTAGCTGCTTGGAGATTAGCAAAGGAACCTCAAAGTTACCTCTCCCTCATCCTCAAGTCCAAATACCACAGTGACACTTCTATTTGGAGACCCAAGCACAATGTACCCAAATCAGCCTTCTGGACTGCTATTTTAAAGGTAAGGCCTCTTCTCATTTCTGCCTCCTTTTATCAACTGGTTGATGGTAGTTGTTCCATATGGAGTACTCCCTGGTTTCCTCAATGGCAAAATATTTATGATGATCTTATAATTCAGGAGCCATCTTACTCTTATCCATCTGTAGTTAGGGATCTCTGGCTTCCGAATCAGAAAATTTGGAACACCAGTCTTGTTAATACTTTGTTTAGTCCTCATGTTGCCCAAGCTATTCTTCAAACACCCTTATTAATACGGCAGGACAGGATATTTTAGTATGGAGACTAACACCTGCAGGTCAATTTTCCTCAAAAAGTGCTTACAATCACTGCTTTAATAGCCTTGATCTGCCCCCTAACCAAAGACCAAAGCCTGTCCCTTCACAGATTATAGCTATACTTAACAAAGTGTGGCAGGAAAGGTCCATGGTTCCTAGAGTACAAACATTTGCATGGAGGCTTCTAAGACATGCCCTTTCCACAGGTAAGCGTGCAGGTAAGTTCTCTAAACATATTAACCAGCAATGTATCAGGTGTGGCAGTGTAGAAGATGATGTGCATCTGTTCTTTCTTTGTCCTTATGCAAAAGCAGTTTGGTTTTGCCACCCTTGGTATATAAGAGTAGAGAATATAGTTGCTGCACAGTCCACTATTTCTAATATTGTTAACTACCTGATAACATCTTCACATCCGTACTGTAGCATTACCAATATATTTACCTTCCTTTGGTGTTTGTGGAAAGCTAGAAATGACCAGCTCTTTAATTCAAAATCAGTTCGTCCTACACATATCTTTGCCCGTATGAAATCTATCCTACAGGAAAATGCACTAGAAGAGGCGGCTTGCAATGTCAAACCACACAACCAGATCATGGATCATTCAACTATACAAACTGAAAGGGGATCGTATGAGCACCTAGAGGGGGGGGTGAATAGGTGCTACCCAATTTTTAATTCTTTTTCAATTTAGGCTTGACACAAAAGATAAATTCTCTAGATATGCAACTACGGTGAATTTATCTATATGACAAGTACAAGAACAACTAAGCAAGAAGCACAATATAGGGAGATAAGGGAGGAATGAGATAACCGAAACGGAAGCACGCGGAGACAAGGATGTATTCCCGAGTTCCTCCTTGTTAAGGGAGTACGTCTCGTTGGAGGGGTGTGAGCTAAGCCACAAAGGCCTACCCAACGCCACGAAGGCCTCACCCTATTCTCCGATGAACTTTGCCACAAAGGCTTAGTTCACCTTCCACTATCGGAGCCCTTCGAGGCGGATTCCGGAGCCTTTACAACGGTCTTGGGGCACACACCCACAACTTAATTGGGGGCTCCCAAATCACAAATCTGTAGCAATTACAACAAGTGATAAGAACAACAAGCTAGGTCAACACAAGGCTAACCCTAGAAATGAGATCCTTCAAATGAATGAAGGGGAAATGAAAAACTGCTCGGTGGAGTTGTAGATCAGGGCCTTCTCCTTCAATCCTCCAAGAATCAATGGATTTGGGTGGAGGGATTGGGAGATCTTGCGAATTTGGGCTTTGAGCTTTGATGGCATTAATGGAGGAGAGAGAGTGTGCGAAGCTAGCCCTCTAAAGATAGGTGAAGGGGTATTTAAACCCCTTCACAAAATCTGGCCGTTGGAGGTCTCGGCAGCCGCTCAAAACCCGCAGCACCGGAAGTACCGCCAGGAGGGCCGGTACTTCCGGCCTGCTCTTCTTCCTTCAGTCAACGGTTCTCTTCAGGCGCGCTCCATCCCGCATGACCGGAAGTACCGGGGCTACTTCCGGTCAATCAATTGGGAGACTCCGAGACATCCAGTACCTGAAAAAATAAGCGGAAGTTCCTCCAGAAATTTCCACCGGAAGTAGGTAGCGGAAGTACCGCCAAGCTCACCGGTACTTCCGGTGGACCGGTACTTCCGGTTCTACTTCCGGTCCAAATTTCAGGGGAACTCACGGTTCCAGTACCTGGAAAAATAAGCGGAAGTGGGACCGGAACTGGGCACCGGAAGTGCCCAGCGGTAGTACTGGTCCAGGGACCGGTACTTCCGGCCAGCAGTGAAAACTGGCATTTGGCTCAACTTTTCGCGACGATTCTTTTGGGGTTGGTTTCCTGCACATCTTAGACAAAGTTAGAGCACCTGATTGTATTGTTGTCAACATCAAAACACATGGGGATAGCAAATGTTCTTTCAATCTCCCCCTTTTTGGTGTTGACGACAATACAACCAATAAGCATAGTTTGTTTCCAAAAGACAACCGAGCTCCCCCTAAGGGGCTCCCCCTATCTTTTGAAAACCTTGCATATTTCAAACACAAGCATAACAAGATATATATAACAAAGGCTAGCAATAGATATAACAAGATAGATAGCTAGCAAAGTAAATAACGATGACAAGGAATTCCACAAAGTCTTACATGCTCACATCATGCATAGTCTTAAGAAAAGATAACGAAACCGGGACATGATAAAAGATCCAAATGAAGAAACAAGATGATCATGTCCCACCCATGCAAATCCCAATGGCTAAGAAAACTATGCCTACACTTCTCCCCCTTTGGCGTCAAGACACCAAAAAGGGAGGAGCGAAACTACACGCCCCAAGATGGATCACTCCTCATTAGGCGCCTCCTCATCCTCACCATCACCATCACCACCATCTTCAATGTCGGACCATACAACACCACCATTGGAGAGCCACTCGTCCTTGGGGGTGATATCTTCCTCAGAGCCGTCAGACACTTCAATCTCTAACTTGCGCATGATCTGCTTCTGGCGGTAGCGGCTCTTCTTCTCTTGCACATGAGCATCATACATGCGGTTGCTTATCATGCAAAAAGAGTCACGGAGCCTTGTCTTCACCCTTTGGAACCAACCCGGTTCCGACACAGGAGCATTGTCCACTTTCTTTCCCTTTCCAACGGTCCGGTCCTTAGGAAGCACATGGTTCTTCTTGCGTAGCTTTTTCTCAAGATGAGGCACCAAAGGAATACCGGACAAGTCAATCCTCTCACGGTGAAGAATAGCCCACTTACCACAAATGAGCCTCATGATGTAAGGGGCATAGATGGGCACCCTCTTGTCAGCAATAGCACCCCAAAGCTCCTCAAACATCACATTCATGACATCCAGCTTCTCACCCGATCCTCTCCTCAAATAACACTGATGCAGCAAATCGATAAGGTAGCTGTGCACTTGATCCCAATTGCCTACCCGAGGAGTAAGAGTCTCCCTGAAGATGCGAAACATGATCTCATAAGTGGGTATGAGATCCTCGGACTGACCAGGAGTACCACCAGGCATAGTAATGGGCTTAAGCACATCCTTGGAACTAGGGCGGGGCGAGTGGTGCACCGTCCAACCATTGTTGTCTTGAGCACGCGGGTATCCCAGCAGGTGATAGAACTCAGACCACTTATAGTCCACATGCTCATCCCTGATCATCCAATGCAGGCGAGGATTGGTCTCAGTGCCCAAGAAAACAGTGGCATAGAACTGGGCCACAAGCTCTTCATTGTAGTCTTGATGAACCTCCATAATCTTCAACAGTCCAAACTCCTCACACATGCTAAAGGCCTCGGCAAAGTACTGAGCATGCTTGGGAGAGGTCATGTGAGCAATGTTGAGGCGGTGTTGGAGGACCACGACATTCCTTTGCCCCGAGTAGATCTGATTATAGACATGCTCTTGATCATTGGTGTAGAAACGAGAATCCGTGACATTATCTTGGCGAGGAATGAGGTATGGGTTCTTCTTCCGGTAGTCACGGTAATCCCGGTCAGGCATCTTGGCAAAATACACAGTCGTGGGCTTCTTCACAACAGACTTCTTTCTAGAACCACATGCAGACTCAGCAGCCTTCTTCTTCTCAAGGTTGATTTGCCGGGCAGACTTGGTTTGCGGCAAAATTTCAGCTTCTTCTTCAAAATCATCTTCAATGGTGCGCTGCTTCTTGCGAGAGGCTGAGGAGATGAACCCTAAGAAGTGAGCACAAAGAAAGGAGGGAAACAAGAAAAGACAATAAATTCAACAAAAAAACAACATAGTTATCAAGAGTGGTATAGCCTTGTGAATCTAGGGATATACAAGAGCACCGAGGGAAACCCCGGGGACACCCCACGGCACACCCAAGCAATGATCCTAAGTGTTATGGGGAACTAGGGTTGCACTAGGTACTAGGGATTTATCCAAGATCTACAAGAGCAAACCAATCTAGATAACTAATTACATCTAGCAAAGGTCCTAGACATGCTCCAAACGAGATTGACCATAAGCAATCGTGCATCTACTACTTGTCCAACATCACATCTAGATTCAATTTTTCGAACCTAGAAAAGGCGTGGGGGAGGACAAATACCGGATGCCATGGAGGAGGATGTCGAGGGGATCGATTCCCTTGGACCAGATCTGACGGGGGAGCACCGGAGGAGCAGCAATGGGCTCCCAAGGTGGCCGGTGGCTAGGGTTGGAGAGAGATAAGAGATGGGGCGTGTGGGGAAGAAGAAGAAGTTATTTTCCTTCTTCCCCCGGCCCTGTAACTTATCCCGCACCAACCCGAGACACCGGAAGTACCGGTCAAAGGGCCGGTACTTCCGCCCGCGCGGAAATTTTCAGCCAGGAAAATTTCCGCCGGGCCGGAAGTACCGCTGCCTTGGCCGGTACTTCCGCCCGCTCGGGATTTTCAGCCTGGAGGTAAATCCGCTGAAAATTCTGAGAGGCCGGAAGTACCGGTCAAGACACCGGTAGTTCCGCTCCAGTCAGAAAAGCTAGATGCATGTTTTTAGAGAGAATTTAGAGTTTAGATAAGGAAAGGTTTTTAGGGAAGAGTTTGGGCTTGGGATGAGATAGCACACTGTCATAAAATGGTACCTCACTCATGATTGCAAGATGCAAAGTGTAACGGCCAACTATGAGTGGTTTCCCATTGCACACACATAGTGACACATATAGGTCTAGAAACTCCAAATGAACACCAAATAAGATCCAACTTCTCACATGAGGAGGTCGGTGGCCGAAGCCACCATATATGAGTATAGAGTGAGTGAGACACCGCGAAGATATATCTAGGGTCCTCACTCACAACTCATCATTTAAGCCCACAATTCATGAAATTGAATATAGAGTAGATAAATGCATTCATTAATATAGGCATAATGGGGGAGGGAGAGCCCAATAGTTAGGACAACACTCCCCCTATGTCCATGCCTACACCTAAACCAAGATAGAAGTTGAAACTATAGGTGTGTATGCAAGATGGTCAAGTCAAGCTTCTTGAATCCACGATATTTAGTTCATTCCTCAAAAAAGTGAATCTTGCTTCATCAAGTGGCTTCGTGAATATATCGGCAAGTTGGTCCTTGGTTGACACATAGGCAAGCTCAATATCTCCACGGGCAACATGATCTCGAATGAAATGATGACGAATCTCAATGTGCTTGGTTCTTGAATGTTGCACCGGGTTGTAGGCGATCTTGATAGCACTCTCATTGTCACACAAAAGAGGCACTTTGTCACAACTAACACCGTATTCCTTTAAAGTTTGCCTCATCCATAACAATTGAGTGCATGCACTAGCGGCGGCCACATACTCGGCTTCGGCGGTGGAGAGAGAAATACAATTTTGCTTCTTAGAGGACCAACTCACTAAGGACCTACCAATGAATTGGCACGCCCCGGAAGTTGATTTCCTATCATCTTGATCACCGGCCCAATCCGAATCCGTGAAACCCCGAAGAGTGAAAGATGAATCCCTTGGATACCACAAACCAAACCTAGGAGTATGAATTAAATATCATAGGATTCTCTTGACCGCCAACATGTGGCTTTCTTTAGGAGCCACTTGATACCTTGCACATACACCTACACTCAACACAATATCGGGTCTAGATGCACCAAGGTAAAGCAACGAACCTATCATGGAGCGGTAGAGCTTTTGATCCACATCTATACCCTTTGGATTAAGTTGTAGATGGCACTTGGTATCCATAGGAGTCTTCTTCTCCTTAGCATCTACCATATTGAACCTCTTGAGCATGTCTTGGATATACTTTGCTTGGCTAATAAAAGTCACTCCTCTCAATTGCTTGATCTCAAATCCAAGGAAGAACTTCAACTCGCCCATCATAGACATCTCAAACCTATCGGTCATAAGCTTTGCAAATTCATCATTAAAAGCTTTGTTAGATGAGCCAAAGATAATATCATCAACATATAGTTGGCATACGAAAAGCTCCCCTTTAACCCTCTTAGTAAAAAGAGTGGGATCGATTTGCCCAACTTCAAACCCACGGTCTAACAATAACTCTCTAAGGTGCTCATACCACGCACGTGGTGCTTGCTTAAGTCCATAGAGCGCCTTATCGAGCTTGTAGACATGGTTAGGGAAGTTGGGGTCCTCGAATCCCGGGGGTTGCTTAACGAATACCAACTCTTTCAAAGGACCATTTAAAAAAGCACTTTTAACATCCATTTGTTGTAATTTGAAGTTATAGCGAGATGCATAAGCAAGGAGGATACGGATGGACTCAAGGCGAGCCACGGGAGCATAAGTCTCTCCAAAATCAATGCCTTCAACTTGAGAGTACCCTTGAGCCACCAATCGAGCCTTGTTCCTCACCACCATGCCATGCTCATCTTGCTTGTTCTTGAAAATCCACTTTGTGCCAATAACATTGCAGCACTCCTTTGGCTTCTCAACTAGCTTACAAATTTTGTTGCGCTCGAAATTGTTGAGCTCTTCATGCATTGCTAGCAACCAATCCGAATCTTCAAGAGCTTCGGCAACCTTCTTTGGCTCAAACATGGAAATGTGAGCTTGATGATCACTAAAATTTGCCAATTGCCTCCGGGTGGACACCCTGCTTCTCACATCACCAATAACCTTGTCAAGGAAATGTTCACGAAGTTCCATGGTTCTTGCAACTCGAGCTTGACGACGGGCTTCGATATCCTCATTGCATCTTGGAGGTATCACTTGATCTTCTTGATCATTTGAGTCCCCGTCTTGACCGAAAGGTTGACCTTGATCATCAATGGGCTCGGCTTCAACATTTGAAGAAGATGGTTGAGCAAGGTCTTGATCTTGGCTAGCGTCAGGAGATGGAGAGTTTGAATCTTGCATAGCAACTTGATCAACGGGTTGAGGGTCTTCAACTTGTTCTTGGGTTGGTGCAACTTGCTCTTCTTGGGCAACGGTTTCTTGTGTAGATGAAGGCTCCACATGAGTAGAGCATTGTCCTTCTCGATCCACCACAAGGGGTTCCTCAATGGGGCGGAAAAATCCCACACCCATTCTTCTTATGGCTTCTTGAGGCATTACATCATCTACATCGGAAACATGAAATTGCGCCACTTGGGAGCCGTCATTCTCTTCAAACACCACACTACAAGATTCTATGATGCGCCGTGAAGCTTTATCATAGATTCTATAAGTGTGGGATTCGTCACCGTAACCAACAAATATACCCTCTAGTGATTTAGATGCGAATTTAGTGAGGCGACAACCTTTGATCAAGTAGAAACACTTACAACCGAAGACACGGAAGTAGGAGATGTTAGGCTTGTTGCCGGTGAGGATTTCATAAGGAGTCTTGTTCAAACCTTTGCGGAAGTAGAGCCGGTTGGATGAGTGACATACCGTGGATATAGCCTCCGCCCAAAAACTTAACGGAGTCTTAAACTCCGCAAGCATGGACCTTGCCATATCCATAAGAGTCCGGTTCTTCCTCTCGGCTACACCATTTTGTTGAGGGGTATATGCGGCAGAATATTGATGACGAATACCCTCTTCACTAAGAAACTCATTGAGGGTGTAGTTCTTGAACTCGGAGCCATTATCACTTCTAATAGCCAAAATGGGGACATTGTGTTGACGTTGCATTTCAATGGAGAAGTCGATGAAGGTTTGTTGAGTCTCACTCTTCAACTTGAAGAAATAAACCCAAGTGAACCTTGAATAATCATCGACAATCACCAAGCAATACTTCTTCCCACCAAGACTTGCTTCGGGAACGGCACCAAAAAGATCAACATGGAGAAGCTCCAAGATCCTCTTGGATGAAATAATTGTCTTGCTAGGGTGGGGAGAATCATGCATCTTGCCTTCAACACACGCCCTACAAACACGATCTTTGGCAAAAGAGACATCTTCTTTTAGTCCGAGTATGTGGCCACCCTTGTGGAGACTTTGCAAAGTTCTCATGTTGACATGGGCTAGGCGGCGATGCCACAACCAACCCTTGTCGGCCTTTCCGAATAGGCACATCGAATTTGTAGTGGTTTTCCCCGAAAAGTCAACCACAAACAAATCATCCTCGACGTACCCGACGAAAGCGACCTTTAGAGTCTTGCTCCACAAGATGACCACAACATCAACATCAATAAAGACGGCAAAACCCATCTTATTAAGAGCATGGACGGAAAGTAAATTGTAACCAAGGTTTTCGACAAGCATGACATTTACTAAGGTGACATCCTTAGCAACTACCACCTTGCCCAAACCCGTTACCTTAGATTTTGATCGGTCTCCAAATGTGATGGTTGCTTCATTTATACTTGTTCTCAACTCCGTCATGATCTCTTTGCTTCCGGTCATATGTTTTGTGCATCCACTATCAAGCACCCATTTTGACCCGCCGGAAGCATAGTCCTCATTGGCCTTGGCCATAAGACATCTTGCGGAAGAGGTTGAGACATTTTCATTGGGGGATTCAAAGAGAGAAGGGGTTGATGAAAATGCAATGGCGATCCCGGCCACTTCACTCTTGGTTTCTTCTTCTTCTTCCCCGGATGAGTATTCCTCTTGAGCAATCAACACCATCCGTTGAGGTTTCTTGTTGGTGGCATTCTTCTTGAAGAATGGCTTCTTGTTGGGGGTCTTAGACTTATCCTTACGAACAAGCTTTCCTCCATGATGTTCGCGGTTCTCAAAGGGACATTCGGCTACAAAGTGATAGTGATCTTGGCAATTGTAGCACGAACGCACCCTTTGGCCACCCTCCTTCTTTCCACTTGACTTGTTCACAAACTCTCTTGCCTTGGATGGACTCTTCCAAAAATCCTTGTGCGAGTGAGACATAGTGAGAGCCGAGTAGTCATTGAGGGTGTCCTCAAGCTCCTTGGGATGCCAATGAGATACATCTTCTTGTTCTTCATCATCATCATCTTGTGCAACCATCTTGGCCTTCAAAGCTAGGGGAGAACTCTTGTGCATTCCAATGGCTCTAGCACGAGCATCTTCGGCGTTCTTGGCGGCCACCTTGAATGCGGACATCTCTTGCATGACTTCCATTGATGACATAAGGTGATAGTTGTGCCTTCCTTGGAGACTCTTCAAGTCGGTTGACTCAAAGGGCCATAGAGCACTCACATACTTCTTCTTGATCCATGCATCATCCACATGAGTTGCCCCAAGTGACCGAAATTGAGTGGCAAGGGTCTTGAGTCTTCGATACATGTCTTCATGCTCTTCACCTTCTAACATGAAAAAGCCCTTGGCTTGGTTGCTCAAGGACTCAAACCTATTCCTCTTCATGCTCTCATTGCCGATGAACTCATTGGTGAGAGTATCCCAAGCTTCTTTGGCGGTGGTGGCAAGCTCGATGTGGGACATGTGCTTCTCCCCCACGGCGGTTTGGATCATGTTGAGAGCCAAGTCATTGAGTTGACAATCAACAACCTCTCTTCTTGTCATGTTGTTGGGGTCGTGGGCCTTGAAGCCAACTTCGATGATCCTCCAAAGCTCGATTGAAGCACTCTTCATATAAGATCTCATAAGAAATTGTCAATTAGAAAAACAAGATGGATTAAACTTGGGTGGGTCACCCCTATTGTTTATATGAGGATGAGGGATAGGTGGGTCGGGGGAGTATATGTGAGGAACCTCGCTATACTTCTCCTTCCCACTAGCAGTTTTAGATGGGGATTCTTTAGTTCCATCACTACCCTTAGCCTCCGTTGCTTGCGCGGCGGAAGAATTTACCTCTAGCGGTGGTGGTGTGGGTCCTACTCCCTTAGGAAGGAGTTGCGCGATCATCTCACGCAATTCCTTCATTTGAGTGTCCATGGTGGATCTAATACTTGTTTCCAAGTTATTAAGATCCTCCATGGTCACCCCGGGTTTAGGATCTGAACCATCACCGGTGACACTCATACTCTCTTAGGCGGTGAAGCCTAGATATAGAGACAAGGCTCTGATACCAATTGAAAGGGGATCGTATGAGCACCTAGAGGGGGGTGAATAGGTGCTACCCAATTTTTAATTCTTTTTCAATTTAGGCTTGACACAAAAGATAAATTCTCTAGATATGCAACTACGGTGAATTTATCTATATGACAAGTACAAGAACAACTAAGCAAGAAGCACAATATAGGGAGATAAGGGAGGAATGAGATAACCGAAACGGAAGCACGCGGAGACAAGGATGTATTCCTGAGTTCCTCCTTGTTAAGGGAGTACGTCTCGTTGGAGGGGTGTGAGCTAAGCCACAAAGGCCTACCCAACGCCACGAAGGCCTCACCCTATTCTCCGATGAACTTTGCCACAAAGGCTTAGTTCACCTTCCACTATCGGAGCCCTTCGAGGCGGATTCCGGAGCCTTTACAACGGTCTTGGGGCACACACCCACAACTTAATTGGGGGCTCCCAAATCACAAATCTGTAGCAATTACAACAAGTGATAAGAACAACAAGCTAGGTCAACATAAGGCTAACCCTAGAAATGAGATCCTTCAAATGAATGAAGGGGAAATGAAAAACAGCTCGGTGGAGTTGTAGATCAGGGCCTTCTCCTTCAATCCTCCAAGAATCAATGGATTTGGGTGGAGGGATTGGGAGATCTTGCGAATTTAGGCTTTGAGCTTTGATGGCATTAATGGAGGAGAGAGAGTGTGTGTGAAGCTAGCCCTCCAAAGATAGGTGAAGGGGTATTTAAACCCCTTCACAAAATCTGGCCATTGGAGGTCTCGACAGCCGCTCAAAACCCGCAGCACCGGAAGTACCGCCAGGAGGGCCGGTACTTCCGGCCTGCTCTTCTTCCTTCAGTCAACGGTTCTCTTCAGGCGCGCTCCATCCCGCATGACCGGAAGTACCGGGGCTACTTCCGGTCAATCAACTGGGAGACTCTGAGACATCCAGTACCTGAAAAAATAAGCGGAAGTTCCTCCGGAAATTTCCACCGGAAGTAGGTAGCGGAAGTACCGCCAAGCTCACCGGTACTTCCGGTGGACCGGTACTTCCGGTGGACCGATACTTCTGGTTCTACTTCCGGTCCAAATTTCAGGGGAACTCGCGGTTCCAGTACCTGGGAAAAATAAGCGGAAGTTCCTCCGGAAATTTCCACCGGAAGTAGGTAGCGGAAGTACCGCCAAGCTCACCGGTACTTCCGGTTCTACTTCCGGTCCAAATTTCAGGGGAACTCACGGTTCCAGTACCTGGAAAAATAAGCGGAAGTGGGACCGGAACTGGGCACCGGAAGTGCCCAGCGGTAGTACTGGTCCAGGGACCGGTACTTCCGGCCAGCAGTGAAAACTGGCATTTGGCTCAACTTTTCGCGACGATTCTTTTGGGGTTGGTTTCCTGCACATCTTAGACAAAGTTAGAGCACCTGATTGTATTGTTGTCAACATCAAAACACATGGGGATAGCAAATGTTCTTTCACAAACGCAACACAACTACAGGATCAGGGCCAACATGAACAACAAGGCAGCATCATACATCAGGTTTCTTCAACAATAGCCCTCTCAATGCCTCAAAATGATGCAGGTAATCATGTGTATTGTGATGCGGCTTGGAGGCTGGAGCAAGACAAGAATGCAGCACCAGCCGGCTTAGGTATCTTTATCCAACTACAACAGGGGCAACACTGCAGTCATCTGTACATTTCAGCGGAATCTCCTCCGGTCTCGTCGGTTTTGTAGGCAGAGGGTTACGCCTTATTGTTAGCAGCCAAAATTGCTGACCTTCTGGATCTTCAGGAGCCAAGTTTCTATACAGATTCTTCAGTTCTAGTCAAGGCTGTTACAGCACCGAATTTGCTTCAAGCTGGAGGACATTGGGACACCAGGCCACTTCTTGCGAATATACAACAGTGTAATTCTTTCAAGCAGGACCATTGTTACTACATTCCCAGGTCTTTCAACTACAAAAGTCATTATCAGGCTAGACTTACTTGCAAAATTCAGCATATGCCCTTCCAAACTAGGTGCTTAGTGGACAATCAAGAACATTGTCCTTTCAGGATGATGTTAACTCAAGCATGTGTGCATCCATTCACACTGCTAGTTGTAAAATGTACCTGAATTCCTGATCAATAAAATTCAATGTTAAAAAAAAACTTGGTAGACAACGAGCGAAAACCAGAGACTGGCGATGTTTTGGGGTTCTGACATCTCCAAGGAGAAAACGTCGTAGACACACCGCCATCACTCATCACCCAATCCAAAAAAAAGACATCTTGGGTTTCCCTAGAGCCCTAAAGAATGAAGGACACAATGCAACAAAGTTATAATATATACTCCCTCCGTTTTTTTATAAGACGTTTTAGACTTTCCAGTGCAATTTTACGCAGTACAAAATCTTCTCTATAATTCCCGCAGTTTCCCTAAATACCCCCCGTCGGAGAGCATGTTGACCAGTCCTCCCAACAAGTCCGTCCACCCAATTCCACCACAAGCACAACCGAAACAGAAATCGGGAGGAGCAGATAGTAGGTCGAAGGAGGAGGACGGGCCAAGGAGCGGGTTCTCGTGGAGCGGCTGGAAGTAGAATCACCGGAGGAACCCCGCGATGCATCCACCGTAGCCGAGCGCACTGCCGTGCTTGGGGCAGTCGTTGACCCACATCTTGACGACGAAGACGACGATGTAGGTGACGATGGCAGCGGGCACGAGCCGGGGCCGCCGCTGCCCCTTGTAGCTGTCGTAGCCTCCGCCTCCCCCCGCCGGGGCCGCCGCCACCCGGCCCTTCCCCTCGCCGTTCCGCTCCATGCTCCGACGCTCGTGCTGTGATGTGGTGTGGAAGCGGAGGGAGGTCCGGAACTGGAAGGATGGGGAAGAAGCTGTTGGGCTGTGGAGATCTGGGCCTGCAGGGAGGCGAGGAGAGGAGATCTGGGCCTGGGAGGAGAGGTGTTGAGCGATGGCCCCGGTCCTAGATCTGCTGCGCCTAGACGAAGCGACGAGGAAGACGACGCACGATTCATCAAACTGTAACGAGGCAGAGGGGTAGACATGTCTTTTGTGCGTTTTTTCACCTGGTCGGAATGAACGTAGAACGTCTTACATATAAAAACAGAGGGAGTAAGTCTTAGTGATGGCGCTACTTTAACCTGTTAGGTGATCACTACAAATGTTGGTTAGGCAAAGTGATCTCGTTGAGCCGATGACACCTGTTGACCAGCATGTGCTCAGGATCCTTACTTCCATGATAGCCCTTGAGACTTTTTTTTGTCATAAGTAATATAGTCATTGGTGTTTCTCAGCAGAGTGATGTTATTCGACGACGTCGAAGGCACTTCTCTATGCACTACTTGAGACTTGTTCTTTTGTCATACTAATCGTGTACTCTAGCTCAACAACCTCTTGTTCCATCCATTGATCATGTTCTATTTTTTTCCCATGATGTTTGTTCTTTGGTGTAATCTTTTCTATACTTACGACGTAAATTTCACATTTTTGGTAGCCAGGTAAATGATGAATTGATAGGAAACTCAGGAGACTGATCTTGCAACCGTAGCTTTTGAGTAATATATTCAGGTAGAAATTCCCTCCCACTTTGGAAAGGGCAGGAGAACCTAAAAAAACGTATCTTGTAATTTGGACCCATTTATGCCATTTTGGAAAAGGCCCAATTATAGTAAGAGCCCAACAGATAAGCCTACTTATTTCTGGTCCGACTTAAACAAAGCAGAGCTTTTAGTTGGGCCAGGAAGAGGGCCATGAGACGACTGCACAAGAACAGCCTCGGGCTCGCACGCGACCACCGACGCGGCCTTCTTGCCCCGCCGGCAAAGAGCGCACGCGCAGAGGCAGCCGACCAACACGGCAAGGAGGCCACCGGCGGCCGCTCCACCCACGACGGCAGCGACGGAACTCTTCTTCCTGAACCCCCCTCTGCTTCCATCCGCGGCCTGCTTCACCAGGATCGGCGGGTTTTCCCCGGCGAGGCTGTTGCTGCTGTCGTACGTTTGCAGCTTGAACACCTCGAGGCCGTTGAGTATCGCGTCGTAGTACTGCGGCCTGGTGCTGAGGTCCGGGTGCAGCGCGACCCACATGTCCGTCTGGCCGGACCCCGTGGTGACGACGAGGTAGTCGGTGTACACCGGGACCCCGATCCCGCCGCTCCACGCGATCACGTCCATCTGCATCTGCGCCGTCCTGTTGTTGATGAAGATGTTGAAGGAGCGCTGGTTCACCATGGTGATCGGGTACTGGATCTCGCAGAAGTGGAACCGCAGGAGGTAGTAGAACCCGGCGTCCACGGGCAGGATCCACGTGAGGTTGTAGTTCAGGTTGATCTCCGCGGCCGGGCCCATCGACCTCGCCGTCGCGTACACGCCCTCCGGCGCGATGCGCGGCGGCACGGACGGTTGGTACCGGATGCTGACGTTGCTGTCCTTCGCGTAGGTCACCCCGACGGCAGCGCCGAATAGGTAAGGGGAGTCGCTGTCCCACGAGCGGTAGAAGCGGCCGGAGTCGTCGGCCGGGGAGACGGCCCCGCCGCCGACGTTGAGACGGTGCATGGTCTGGAAGGCCGTGTCGGCGCGGATGGGCATCGGGTCCGGGCGCCCGCCGTTGGCGAAGGTCGGCACCGGCGCCGCGAACATGTCGGGCGTGGGCACGATCTCGATGCCGTTCACGAACGCGTAGTGGGCCGTCGACGGGGCGAAGGTCACGGCGAGGATTCCTGTCGAGCTGACGTTGACGGAGAATTCGCGGACGAGGTAGGCGGTGTTGAGCGCGAGCGCGGTCTGGGACGCGTTGAAGTCGCGCAGCAGCGTGACGCCGCCCGCTGTGACGCCGAAGAGCGCGTCGGAGGCGTTGCGGCCGCCGTAGGTGGACGGGTAGAAGTAGAGGCGGAGGAACGCGCGGCCGGGGCTGACGATGAAGGTGTACGTGTGGCTTGAAGAGAACACGCGCGCCGTCATGTAAGGGACGGGGGAAGGCAGCGAGGGGTCTCGGTACGACGCGACGACGCCGGCGCCAGTCGGCGGCGCGAACTTGGCGGAGACGGCGTCACCGTCCCATGTGCGGCCGTCGGAGTCGGTGGCCGAGTCGGACGCGCCGCAGTTCAGGCGGATCTGGCCGGAGTCGGCTGATGCGTCGACGCCATTGTCCGCGGCGGCAAGGGAGAGGATGGCTAGCAGCAGCAAGAGGCATGGAAGGACAGTCGACTTGGCCATGAGACTAGCTGGTCGAGTAGCTAGTTGTGGCTGCCTCAGTTCAAGTTTACAATTCTTTAGCTATTTATGGTTGTGGCGCGCGAATTATTTCTGTCGGCACTGGTCTTCTTGCTAATTGGCTCCCACTTGAGATCCTCTACTGGTGAACACGCCAACACGGTGTCTAGCGTTATATCTGGCGTTTTAACCCAGGAAAAACACTGGTCTGCAGCAGGGCCGGCCTCTGTTTCCTCTTCCAAGAGGGAAGGTGGAAAACGACCCGATCGATCCGCTGGATGCGTGTTTATCCTCGGTGGATCCAAGCTGGTGGTGTATTTTCTCCAACGCGCTGTGCGCCGACAGCAACCAGCTCCCACACACAAACCACCGTCAGATGCGTGGTGGCGCCGCGGCGGCACTCGGGTAGAATGTTCAAAGTCGCCGAATCCTCGACGACAACAGCATCCGGTCCTCATTCACCATGTCAATCTATCTCTTGATGACGCACACATTCGATTAACACCAGTAGCACGGTGGTTTACAGGTCACCTCCAGCCGATTCAAACGCACTTCCATCATGCATGGCCAACGACCTTGACTGCTCTAGTGCTCTTACTGTTCAGTGCTTGAAGCCAAGTTGACGTTTTTGCCTGCCGACTTCGAGTGTCAATCCTAGGTTTTGCTCTTACTGCTCAGTGCTTGAATCAAAGCATCATATTATTCCTGGCGGAAGAAATGCATTGCTAAAAACAACACTACGACCACCGAAGCAGAGCTCATTTATCACTTATATAAACGGATGTATGTAGTACTGAAATATGTCCAAATATATTCGTTTTATAGACACTTATTTTTAGACAAAGTGAATATTACTTATATCCATGACGGGTGGCACCGGAGACTTCTTTTTTTTTTGACGAAACTCAATTTTCATGCATCGAAGGTTATGTATGGATGAAAAATTAGGGACACGAAAATAGAGAAATTACAAAGTGTCAATCAACGACCGCATTCCTTTTTTACGACTAGGTTTTGCTTTATGCATAACAAAAACAAAAAACATATATTATTTAAAGGATTAAAACACTCGTGACCCTCAACTATATGTCCATCAAAGATAACCTTTTGTACGATTCATCTCACGACTTCCACACATGGTTGTGACTGCTCTACGTCGACTCACTTCCACGAGTTGTAGCGACTACTCTTCGCCAACAATGTATCGCTCATAAGTACAAATCCATGAGAAAACGTATGAAAACACATATATGGTCATTCCTACGGCGGAAATACAACTAGTTCTCAACGACCAGTTTCAGAACTGGGACTATGACATCTAGTTGTGCCACAGCGGCGACGTGAACAAAGTGCACTGTTAAAGTCCCTCGAGAACGTGGCGCCTTCTCCTTCACCAAACCAATAATCATGAACGGTTCAGGAACCCTTGGCAACCATATAGGTATGCATGGACCCGTACTTAACGCGGCGAAACTGCTTGAGGAACCTGGCCTCAAGTTGCCGTTCAGGGGCTAGGACGTGCCAGAATGGATGCGGATGCCGCTGGAGTTCGATAACTCATCCTCACTATTGTACGAAACCATACATAACCCAAATCATGCAGGGAAGGAGAGGGCAAGGTGGAACGGGAGGGCCAAGTTTAAAAGAGAAGGTTGTCCGGATAAGCCGAAAGGGGTACGCAGGAAGCATGATTAGGGGGGAGATCGACGTCGTCTGCGGTTGGCCGTGCGTGGGAGTAGAGAGATACTGGACAAGAATCGATATAATCATTAGAGATGAGTATTGTTGAGATAGCAACAGGATTGATCCACCGGATAAGACTAAATCTCAGATTGTTCAGAAAATACAAATTTGTATTTTAAAATGTCGTACTTTGTTTAAAAAAATATAGTTGGAAACAAAAAAATTTAAAGGTTAGCCAAAACTTACTTTTGCTCCCAGGTGTATTTGTCCTCTTTACCTTTAAAATATATTTATAAATGTTGATAAAATCTGAAAAATAAATATCACGCATGTCTCTCGATATTCTATATCCGCAACTAAAGTTTGCGGAAATCCGACAACTTTTCTGGCCCGTGTAAAAGATTAAAAAAAAAATCTTGTTGAAAGATATAGAGGGCAAAAGCCGTTCAGGGGCTAGGACGTGCCAGAATGGATGCGGATGCCGCTGGAGTTCGATAACTCATCCTCACTATTGTACGAAACCATACATAACCCAAATCATGCAGGGAAGGAGAGGGCAAGGTGGAACGGGAGGGCCAAGTTTAAAAGAGAAGGTTGTCCGGATAAGCCGAAAGGGGTACGCAGGAAGCATGATTAGGGGGGAGATCGACGTCGTCTGCGGTTGGCCGTGCGTGGGAGTAGAGAGATACTGGACAAGAATCGATATAATCATTAGAGATGAGTATTGTTGAGATAGCAACAAGATTGATCCACCGGATAAGACTAAATCTCAGATTGTTCAGAAAATACAAATTTGTATTTTAAAATGTCGTACTTTGTTTAAAAAAATATAGTTGGAAACAAAAAAATTTAAAGGTTAGCCAAAACTTACTTTTGCTCCCAGGTGTATTTGTCCTCTTTACCTTTAAAATATATTTATAAATGTTGATAAAATCTGAAAAATAAATATCACGCATGTCTCTCGATATTCTATATCCGCAACTAAAGTTTGCGGAAATCCGACAACTTTTCTGGCCCGTGTAAAAGATTAAAAAAAAAATCTTGTTGAAAGATATAGAGGGCAAAAGCCGTTCAGGGGCTAGGACGTGCCAGAATGGATGCGGATGCCGCTGGAGTTCGATAACTCATCCTCACTATTGTACGAAACCATACATAACCCAAATCATGCAGGGAAGGAGAGGGCAAGGTGGAACGGGAGGGCCAAGTTTAAAAGAGAAGGTTGTCCGGATAAGCCGAAAGGGGTACGCAGGAAGCATGATTAGGGGGGAGATCGACGTCGTCTGTGGTTGGCGGTGCGTGGGAGTAGAGAGATACTGGACAAGAATCGATATAATCATTAGAGATGAGTATTGTTGAGATAGCAACAGGATTGATCCACCGGATAAGACTAAATCTCAGATTGTTCAGAAAATACAAATTTGTATTTGAAAATGTCGTACTTTGTTTAAAAAATATAGTTGGAAACAAAAAAATTAAAGGTTAGCCAAAACTTACTTTTGCTCCCAGGTGTATTTGTCCTCTTTACCTTTAAAATATATTTATAAATGTTGATAAAATCTGAAAAATAAATATCACGCATGTCTCTCGATATTCTATATCCGCAACTAAAGTTTGCGGAAATCCGACAACTTTTCTGGCCCGTGTAAAAGATTAAAAAAAAATCTTGTTGAAAGATATAGAGGGCAAAAGCCGTTCAGGGGCTAGGACGTGCCAGAATGGATGCGGATACCGCTGGAGTTCGATAACTCATCCTCACTATTGTACGAAACCATACATAACCCAAATCACGCAGGGAAGGAGAGGGCAAGGTGGAACGGGAGGGCCAAGTTTAAAAGAGAAGGTTGTCCGGATAAGCCGAAAGGGGTACGCAGGAAGCATGATTAGGGGGGAGATCGACGTCGTCTGTGGTTGGCGGTGCGTGGGAGTAGAGAGATACTGGACAAGAATCGATATAATCATTAGAGATGAGTATTGTTGAGATAGCAACAAGATTGATCCACCGGATAAGACTAAATCTCAGATTGTTCAGAAAATACAAATTTGTATTTTAAAATGTCGTACTTTGTTTAAAAAATATAGTTGGAAACAAAAAAATTAAAGGTTAGCCAAAACTTACTTTTGCTCCCAGGTGTATTTGTCCTCTTTACCTTTAAAATATATTTATAAATGTTGATAAAATCTGAAAAATAAATATCACGCATGTCTCTCGATATTCTATATCCGCAACTAAAGTTTGCGGAAATCCGACAACTTTTCTGGCCCGTGTAAAAGATTAAAAAAAATCTTGTGAAAGATATAGAGGGCAAAAGGTAAAAAGGTAAAAGAAATCACGCATGTTGTAGCCTCTTGCTAGTTGGAAACAAAAATATTATTAAATGTTAGCCAAAACTTACTTTGGCCCCAGGTGTATTTTCCCTCTTTACCTTTAAAATATATTTATAAATGTTGAGAAAATATGAAAAATATATCGGTAAAAGATAAAATAAATCTTGTGAAAACTGTATTTTAGCATCAATTTTTCTTTTTTACAGATGACATTAAAAATATCGGTTATTCGTGTAACAACTTTGAACACATTGGATATGGAAATCTACGCCCGAACTGTTTTAGATTATTTTTAAACATCAAAATATGTTTAAAATATATTTTAAATAAAAGATGCATATGGATCTGGGAGCCAAAACGTTGCTCCCAATGTTAGTATACACTATACTAGGGAAATTAAATGTAAGCACAAGTTTTTAAATTTCTGGTACGAAAACAAGAGTGTTCCGTTCAAATACGTCGGTTCTGCGACCGAACGCTGGATCTCTCCAGATAGGCCCATGTAATATTGTGCCGCAAATCTGTTTTGGGCTACGATGGGCCAAATCCAAATCAAATGGAAACGTCACAACGGCTCTTCCGAACACTTGCAGGTTGCAGGTACTCCTCCAGAAATTAGACTGCAGGTTGTAGGCGCATGGCCAGCATATAATCACATCTTCTCCCACTCGTTCATCCTTCCCCTCCCGCCTTCCTTCTCCTAGCTTCGTCTCTACTTCTGTTTCCCCTGTTTTGCTCTGCTCTCGAGCTCCCCGCCTCGTCTCGAGCAGTTCTTGCAAACGCGTTTCATCGCTGGCCTCGTAGCACCGCGGCGTGTGCACGGAGACGCGAGATGGCCGACTGGAGAAGGAGGTCCATTGCCGGCGGACCTTCGCCGTCGACACCCGGTGAAGACAGCCGCGGCGCCTTACACTTGGATTTCTTCTACCGCCCGAGCGCCGCCCACATCGTCTTCTCACGCGATGGCGGTACGTAGATTCCGAAGGAAAGATCACGCCCTGTTCCTCCTTGTCCGTATGGTTCTTGGCTTGGACTGTGGTTTCTTGGATTTGCAGCCGGAGGCACGAGGGAGATTGAGGCCGCGATCAGGCCGACGCGGCGTCTGACCAAGGCGATCACCGACGAGGCCTACCTCCTAGCTGCACCTGCAGGTGCAGCCCGCGCAGTTCTTTGAGTTTTGGGGCTCTTGAATTCTGACGAAAAGTTTCGATTCTTGGTTTCTTGCAGGTTATGGCGACATCCGGATGAGGGTGCCGGTGGCGCCGCCGGCGACCTTGGATCCGCCATTGCATCAGCGGCAGTGTCAGGTAAGCGCCCCGTGTCTTTCGTCTGCTCCAGTGCTACCGCGTTTTGGATTGTTGCGTTGCGTTACAGTTAGATTTCTTGGTTTCTTGCAGCCGGTTGAAACGGCGGCGACTGGAGGAGGTGGGTCGCGCCCCCAAGGTAGCGGTGGTGTAGTCAGTTCACTCAGTTGTCCGTCGTCTTCTCAGCTATCTCCGCTCCCCGAGCATGACGCTCTCACCATCTTCAACCATGAAGGTATAGGTGCCCACTGCCCATGAAAGATTCATGTCTTTGTTGTTCACCGTAAGGTTCTTGACGACGGGAGTTCTGTTTCATCGTTTCGTGCAGCCGGCAGCGACGACGAGGTGGCCATGTCGCCAGGGCGCAGAGAAGATGAGGAGGAGGACGCAATATTCTGTGAGAACAATGATGACGACGAGCAGGCCAGGTGGTCAGGGCGCAGGGAAGAAGACGATAATGCACTGTCGTCAGTGCGCAGCGAAGAGGACGATGAGGCCATGTCTCAGCTCATCGTTGTGGTCGACGAGGACGAAGAGGCAATGTCGCCAGGGCGCAGCAGAGATGAGGAGCAGGACGCCATATCTTATGAGCCCAACGATGACGACGAGATGGCCAGGTGGTCAGGACACAGCGAAGACGACGATGATGCATCGCCGCCGGGGCTCGGCGAAGAGGACGATGAGGTAACGTCGCGAAGGCGCGGCGAAGAGGACGATGAGGCAATGTCGCAAGGGCGCGACGACGAGGACGAAGAGGCAGTGTCGCCTGGGTGCGACGATGAGGACGAAGAGGCAGTGTCGTCAGGGCGCGACGAAGAGGACGACGAGGATGAAGCCATGTCGTCAGGGCGGGACGACGAGGACGAGGAGCAGGATGGGGAGGAGATGATGTCAGAGGAGGAGGAGGAGGAGGAGGAGGAGGAGAAACCTAAAGTCCCGGCCAAGTGCGTAGTCTGCCGGTCCATGGAGGCATTGATGATGCTCATTCCGTGCAGGCATGTCTGCTACTGCAAACCCTGCTTTGTCCGAGCTGGCTGGCAAACAGGTCCAGCAGGGTTACCTTGCCCGGTTTGCCGTCAAATATGTGAGCGGGGACACCCTCTGTCTGGACGATTGGGGCCGAAGAAGTGAGGTTCAGGTAAGACAGAGCGCCACAGCGTGTTCAAACGTCGAACTCTGTTCCTGTTTCAGTTTGGGCAGCCAAAGGACAGGCTTAAGTTTCGTCTTGGGCTGTTTGTTCAGAGATACGGTAAAGAATCGCCTAGATCGATCTCAGATTCTCAGGTGTCGTTTTTGTTAGGGGGATTTAGTTGGTATACGTTAATTATTCTGTGCTTAGTTCATGCAGATTATACTAGCAGTTTTTTATTGCGTGTATAATGCACATTCAGTTAATCTGAAGTATCAGCAGGTGAATGACTTTATACAAGTCTCTCTAGTCCATCAGTTATTACTGATGTATAACTTTATACAATTTTGTATCCACTCCTTATGAATACTCGACAATTCTGAATTGCTCATGATTGTTTCAGCAAATGAATGCTAGTCAGCATTGTTAGTTCAGTTCTAGTGATTAGGTGAAAGTTTCCATGTGTTGGCTGTTCAAATTCAGCTCCAGACACACAAGCGTCTGATTTTGTCTTTGTTGAAGAGCTGCAGTTTTAGGTTTGAGCAATTAGACGTTATGAGGTTTGAGATATGAATGAGAGACTGTTTTCGTTTTTATTTGAACCAGAGAGACTGATTTCAGTCCAGGAATAAAAAATAGAATTTTTGGCAGATTTAGATAATTCCGGTTTTCAGTTTGCCATCAGGCCAATTTTTGTCTGAATTTGACTGAAATCAATCTATTTTTCATGAAACTGGACTAACAGTTGTTACAGTTTTGATGTTTGGCAACAGGTTGACGTGTCAAGGTTTTCTTTTTATGTTTTCACTAAATGCAAACCGTACTCACAGAAATCGCCTAACTTCTGAATTTATCATGAAAGAACACAGGTTTTCAGTCCAGTTCAGCACGCAGGAAAATGGCAATGTCCTAGCTAGAGTATATTAGGTCTAAATAGAACCACCTATGGCAATGTAAGCTTAATTACACTTGACAAGTTTCGCAGGCTGATAATATCCGAAAACAGAGTAGATGTATTAGTACAGCAAACTGAAGATAATTTGTTTCAAAATCGTCAGGCACTCAGGCAATACTACTGCTCAAAATATGAAAGAACTTGATAGTACAGAGAACATAAAACACCAAATTGGTACGCTCGTTATGACGAAGAATTATACTTGCACCATTTCAATGCTTGTATAATGCATAATTAGTTAGCTTGATGTACTAAGTGACACTGGGTGTTGTTCTCCGTCAGTTATAATTGATGTATGTAACTGTATAACCTCTGTTCCTCGACAGCGCCCGACCCGATCTTAGCGGCTTGCTTGACACGATCAAGGCGGAAACTAGATCATGGACAACAGCGGGGGCGTCGGTATTGGCAACGAATCTCTCTCCATGCATCTTCCATCTTCCAACAATTTTTTTACAAAAAACCTCTGTTCTGACGTCTGAAGTTGCCATGCATCTTCCGTCTACACAACTGAATGTTAGTCCATGCAAAACAAAACAAAGACTGAATGTTAGTAAGAACTTTTGTTCCAGTTCTTATGACGCTTACGTGAAAGTTTCTACCCGCTGTCAGCTGGTCATGAAAGTTTCTCCATGGTTTTAATTAAACTACAGTTTCAGGTCTGTTACTAGATCAAAAATACAGTATGTGATATGTCCGGTAGTTTGGTCAGAGATACTTAATTCAATTGAGGGTACGAGCACAATTGGATTTGCTATACGCTGAGCATTTTGGTGAGAGCATCTGGTTATGCTGAACAGTGAGCATTCATAGGGATTTTGGTTTCTGCTAGACTCCGTTCATTTGAATTATTAGCTGGCATAAGCAAAACAGTTACCAGAATTCGATTGTATTGTGTAAGAAAATTATGAAGGTATTATGATTTGTTTTGCTGAAATCTAAATATCTCGGTAATCATTAGGATGTCGATTTTTTAATGAAACTTCCGGGAAGAAAAGAACCGTGCTTTATTATTTCAGCATACAGAAAGGCATACACGTCCTATGGTAAACTTTGTGCACGGCAACTTTAGCTCAATTGCTACTGCCAGTTTCTCATATGGACATCATCCAGAAACAGTAAGTATAGGAAACCTAAAGCAGAAATATAGTTAAATTTGCAGTTCAGACAATACCAAAGACAACTAAGGACCACGTAAACACCGCCAGTGCTTCCACATGCGCTGTCTGTTGTGTGTTTATCATTCAGTGTTGGGTCATTTCGGCTTCTGGACCAGATGGGCCTACATTCGGTCAACACTTCTGCTTCGGTACACCCCCCCTCCCCAAACTCAACTCAAACTCAAACACAATGACGGCTGTGATCGAACCGTACCCCTTCATAACGAAGGGTATGATGGTCTTTATCTAATTAAATATGGATTAGTTAAGTCGTATTAGGCCCTTGTAGAAACCCTATTAGATTTGTACGCATCTATACACATATGTAATCGTAATCGTATGTACACGAAATCCGAATTGGTCATGGTGGTCCTGTCTTCGTCAACGACGAGCAGCAGCGAGGTACGGCAAGAGCAGTGCCACACCCGTCCGCCGTCCCGCAGTACGTTCTTGGGAAGCACGTGAATTTCATGTCGGCAAGATGACGGAGCATGTCTCTGCCAGGCAAATTCCATGGCGGTGGCGGCAAAATTGCAGCACATCCTCCCGGCGGGCGCGAAGATTGCACCAGGTTGTCGATGACCTTACTGTTGATTCATCAATATGGCTATTCGCTCGGTTCCGTTGGCAACCTGGATAGGTTCCATGGAGATGGACTACACACACTTCCTAGGCTGACGAAGATACACAATTCCACTTGATCTGGGATCAACAGCTAGCAATACATGCACCATTGACCGCGTCCACAGGCTCAAGGTGGAGGACGGCCCATCCACAATTTCTTCCGGCGGCGGCGGAAATTTAGAGCGGCAGTTGCCGCGTACGATGAAGAACCGAAATAAAAGAAGAAAGATATACGGGTGTACAGATACAATTGTCGCGTACAGAGTACCTATGGGCCAATGGAGTTTAATATTAATTAGCAACTAATTAGTAGCAACAGACTATATTACCCTTTTAAGTTTTAGGAGGGGGGTGTACGGAAGCAGAGCTCTTCGGTCAAAGATTTGATGCGGGTTAACTTAACATCAGTAGAATATGACTTACAAGTTAAGATTGGAGCCCAGATTTACTTTTGGAACTGATTGCCACCCACATGACTCCACGGTTTTGGTCTTGGGTTTCGACAAATTGAGATAATCGCTACTCCATAAATGGAACAATAAATGGAGCTCGAGTTCCATACTGGCCTGTTTTTCAAAAAAATCGAAATCTACATATTTTAAGTTTTAAAAATCGGAACTAAAATTCTAGGGGCAGATAATGTTGAGATATATAATTGTGCAAAATCTCAGTCAACATTGCCTCGTATTATGGTCTACACAAGAAAGACAAACCTGGCAAATTTTCTACTTTTCAAAATGTGCACTATTCACCACGATCAGATCCATTTATTTGTCATTTTCACTCAACCCAAAATACGACCAATTTAGGATTCGATTTTTGCACACTAGTAGAGTTCCTCGTTATCTTCTACTAGGATTTTTTCCTGATTTTTTTGAAACAATTAAATGTCATTTTCGAATTTCTCAAAAAACGAGTTCCCTCAAGAGAGCTGGGGAGCCATCTGTCCGCTCTCTTAGAAAAAGGTCAATCTTTTGGTCTCACGCGTTGTTATCTTGTCAAATAGCGGCTTGTTATACAACAAAGAGTATGGGGTGACTGTATGCTCACAAAGTGTCGCAAGGAAAAAGAAGTGATTATGGGGATGAAACAGAGTCAAGTGTGGGAGATGTAGTTTTTTCTTCTAATTTTTATAAACCGAATTTCAAAATGAAATAAATTTTGAATCACTCATCCGAATTACGAGCGATTGTCTCGTTGATTTCCAACATAATGTCCTATATTGGTAGGTTTTCACGATTTTTTTTTTCAAAACTGGTATAATTGTACTTCCGGTTTTACTTACTTGTACTTTTGGGTTTCAATATACTTTTGTACTCCACGCGAGAATTTTGGATGATTTTTTATGTTAGTTTATTTTGTACTTTGGGCTTTGCATACTTATACTTTTATATTTTATATTTCAGTGTACTTGAATTCGAGGTTTCGGTATACTTTGTTCTCTATGCTGGATTTTTTACGAACTCTTTTTAGGTTAATGTACTTTAGTACTTCGTCTATTATTTTACTAATACTTCATAGTATTTTTAATTTTTCTATTTCGGGTATTAGAATACTTATATTTTTGTATTCGATTATTGGTATTTTTATACTTTGTATTTTGTGGGAAATTTTTTTACTTCATATTTTGTACTAGCTCCGTTTCATAATGTAAGCCTTTGTAGAAAACTAAACTAGCTAGCTAAAAGGTTTACATTATGAAACGAAGGGAGTACTTATTAAATGCACTTATACTTTCCCCTATTTCTTTTATACCTTTTTAATGAACAAATGTATATAAAATAGAAAGTTGGGAACGACATATTTCGTGCGGGCTCCTAGGCGATGTCACATCTCCATGAGGCAGAACCCCACCTAGTTCCGTTCTCTCGCGCGGTCAGAGCTTGGCCTCCCGGCCTCCCGCTAGTGATACACATCGGAGTAGTGATCATTCAAGGAGGTTTGATCAGCTAAAATCTCGAAAATAAAAAAATGCATAACAAAAGATATAGTACCCAGACGAGTGTGGACAAATAGAGACCGAGCTCCAAGGGACCCTTTATTTTCAAAAATCATAAGTTTCATGAAAATCTAAAACAAATTCTGGATGTGGACAATGTGCTATTCTAGTAACACGTAAAATAACATTTCGAAATAACTTTTATTTTGGGCCGCGCAGAATTATAAAAAAATATAACATTTGAAAATAGTAAATAGTGCAAATTTTGAAACCCTTACTAACCTGTCAGATGTTATCATTTTTGTATAGCTAATAATATGAATTATTTTGAGTTGAGATTTTGCACGTTGTTCGAACGCATCATTGTCTCTCCGTCCAAGATTTCTGTCAGATTTTAAAAAAAAACTTCAAAGTATGATTTATTTTTTCAATCTTTTTTAAATAAAGGCTACCTGGTGGCTGGGCCTCCATTTCTAGCTTCCACACTCGGGCCTGCTAATTGAGCCTTCGTTGGACCACCAAGGACACTCTCTATGGTCTGCCGAGCATGGGCTGCATGGCAGTAAAGATGTCTGACGCGCCACGCCTCCTCCCTAAAAGCACGACGCTCATTTTGGCACAAAAGCATCATGGCTTTTCTCCGACGCGATCGGGGAAGTAGTAGTAAAAAGAAGGGAAGTCCTAGGAGTCCTCTGCTCACACGTGTCCATTCCTATCCCAGAATCCCGCTTTTACTCCTATAAAGTAAAAAACGGTTTGATTGAAATAAGAATTTTGTACTATTGTAGCAGTTTTTAATTTTTGCTCAAACTCCCGAAATTGCTCCTATGAAGCAAAAACGGTTCGTTTGAAATAACAATTTTATGCTATTGTAGCAATTTCCAAATTTTTTCCAAATCCCGCTATTGCTCATATGAGACCTTGTAGCAAACACTTTGTGCTATTGTAGCAAAACTACAGTACGGGAAGTGCTAGGCGTCCCCCGGGGACTCCAAACTTTCCAGCCCCTGGGTCCTCCGGCTGACACGTGTCCATTCCTATCTCAGAATCCCGCTTTTGCTCTTATGAAGCAAAAAACGGTTCAATTGAAATAAAAATTTTGTACTATTGTAGCAATTTTCAATTTTTGCTCAAACTTCCGAAATTGCTCCTATGAAGCAAAAACGGTTCGTTTGAAATAACAATTTTATGCTATTGTAGCAATTTCCAAAAATTTTCCAAATCCCGCTATTGCTCATATGAGACCTTGTAGCAAACACTTTGTGCTATTGTAGCAAAACTACTGAACGGTTATAGCAAAAAGTAAATTGTGCTATTGTAGCAACACTGACTTCACCGGAGACATCGCCGGAGACTCTCGCCGGAGACCTCGTAGCCAAAAAGTTGTACTATTATAGCAAAACTATGTGACGATTGTAGCAAAAAAAATTGTGCTGTTGTACCAAAAACCAACTTTAACAGAGACATCACCGGAGACATCGCCGGAGACTGTCCTAGCAACATCTTTATTCTATTGTAGCAAAAAAAATAGAAGTTTTGTAGCACAAAAATCTTATATTGAAGCATCGTTGAAAAAAATTCTTCTGCTGCTGTGAGCATACTCTGCGGCCCTAGGAGCACCGCCTCCCGCCGCTGGGAGCATCCCCTTGAGTTGCAGGTAGCACACCTCCCACCGCCGGGAGCATCGCCTCGAGTCCCACCGCAGGGAGCATCACCTCGAGTCGCAGGCAGCACCACACCTCTAGCCGATGGGAGCACCACCTCCCGCCATTGAGCATCCCCTCTCCCTGCAAAGCAGCACCATCACGTCACCGTAGCTCCGCTGGCAGCATACGTCTCCGCCGTCGGTAGCATACTCCTCTGCTAATGGTAGCAAATTACTTTGCGACGACGCCATCGACGTCGGGTCTCCGCACCTGCTGACACAGTCTCGGAAGCTCGCATTATTGAAGCGAGCGGAGGAGGAGGAGCGCGGGGAGGTGGGCGTGATGGGGGTCGACGCCGCCGAGGTGGACGCCTCGTCGGACGTATGCTGCACGGGCGCCGGCGCACCTCGCCGACGACGGCCGCCGGAGCCGGGAGAAGCAGCCCAACCTCTGGTAGCAACGTCGGAGCCGTGAGAAGCAGCGTGCTCGGGCGCGGCCGGCGAGCACACGCACAGGCGGCAGCCAGTGCTTGGGGCACGACCACGGGAGGCCGGTGCTAGGCGAGCGCGGCCAGCGGGCGAGCACACGCGCGGGCACGGCCGCGGCAGCCGGTGATGGCTGCGAGCGAGCACGCGTGCGGGCGCGGCCACGCAAGGGGTGCGTGGCGGCGGCGGTGGTTGCGGAGGGGAGAGGAGGAGGAGGGAGGGTGGAAGCGACGACGATGGGCTGCGGGAGGAGGAGACGACAGTGCGCACGTGAGAGAGAGACGCGTGAAGGGATAGGGCCGACGCTGGACACGCGTCAGTCGCTCGACCCGGGGATGCAACTCCCACGATCCCCCGGGGGACTAGTAGGCTTTTCCTAAAAAGAAGAGCAGCAGGGCACCGCCACTAGCACCAGTGGCGGAGACAGGGGGATAGCAGGGGCCTGGCCCACCCTAATAATCTGGATTTGTTGCTTAATTTTTATGAACAGTGCATCATTAGAATTTTTTTACCCTTACCGGCCCTCCTCAATCTCAAAAAATTAGCATTCCTGCCTCCGCCCCTGGTCAGCACGTTCACGCACTCACGTGTCACGGTGCAGTTTAGACTCGAGTCAAGTCCGATGCGTCGCTCATTCATCCTGGCTGCACTGCACACTTCCTCCGTGGAAGGAAGGAAAGAGCAGAAAGCTGGGAGTGAGAGGCAACCCTACCGTGAAAGCAACCGCCACGCGCAGCTGCTGGCCACGTCAACAAGAGTGAGTGCACGGTACCATCCAGATCTTGTCGTTTTCATCCCATCAGTATGATGGCCCCCACCACCACAGACTGCGCCATGGGCCCTCCATGGCCACGAACATTTAAAAGTAATAATGAATTATTAAAGGAAACCACTCCAGCTGCCCTGCCGGTGGGCCGTCTAGGACTCTAGCCTGCGGGTTCCAGAACCACCCACCGTTTTCCTTTCTTTTCCCTCCACTTTCCGCCGAGGCACCACGTCACGGCCGCGAAGCCTCTTTGTCCTGTACCTCGCCTCGCCGATCTATATTACGCGCGCTCCCTCCACCTCCCCTAACCTAAGCTTAACCCCAACTCTCCCTCTCCCTCCGCTCTCTTCTCCAAAGCCTCAGGCGACAGTTCTGCTCGAGCTCTGCCTCATGGCCTGCGGCGCCTTCTTCTTCTTCGAGGCGGCCGAGCCGCTCCGCGAGGCCTCCACGCCGGCGCTGGACGCGTGCGCGCTCTGCGCCAAGCCGCTGGCACGCAACAGCGACATCTTCATGTACCGGGGGGACACCCCCTTCTGCAGCGAGGACTGCCGCTACGAGCAGATGGACCACGACGCCGCCGTCGCCAGGCGCCACGCCAGCTCCACGCGGAAGAAACAGCAGCAGAAGCAGGCGCAGCGCGGCGTGAGCGTGCACGAGGCGCCGGCGCCGGCGCCGGTGTCCGCCAAGGCCAACGTGTCCGTCGTGGCGAGCTAGCTGGTCCAGCCGCGCCGCCGGATCCACCGGCATAGCTTACTTAGCCGCTACAGTAGAAATTAAGTGCCTTGCCTTGGGACGGAGAGATCGATGCGGGATTCTGTGACGGCCATTTTTTTGCTCAAGCTTGAAAACGTCGGCCGTATGAGCGGGATCCCCTTTGGGGTTGGGTTATTGGGTATGAGGAGAGAGCCGGTGTGCAACAACACCGTGGATGTGTAATTATTCAAGGCTGTCGTACAAAGTTCTGGAGTATTTGCCAAATTTTGAGCGGAATCAGATCTTGTGTTCTCGTTTTCAATGAGTTTCTTGTTTCTGAACCAGCAGATCACCGATGGGATGATACAGTTAACAACTTTCTTGCGCACGATAATCTGGCAAAACGATCGATGCAAGATCTGTTCATGCTAGAATTACAGCTTCTACTTTGATGCGTTTTGGCGTAATCGAACTGCTCCCTGTGAGCTGATCTATTAAGAACACTGAACCTGGGATGTTAATCAATTTCATACGAATCGGAGTAAAAAAAACATATCTCCGAAAAATTAATAAGCACAACGAGGTTTCCGTGGAGTGAGGAGGTGAGTAAACAAAAGGCCACAAGGTGGTGGAAATCAACCAATCCTCTCAATCATGACTCTCCACGAGTATACAACGTCAGATTCGTTGAACATTTCAATTTTCTCAATTATTTTCTGTACGTATCACTACTCAGCGCCGAGTCACTGATGAAAAGTACGGGAATCACCAACAAACAGCGGGTCGCGTCACGTATGGGCTGGATGGTGTGGACGTGCAACCGCCCATGTGTCTGATCGCTACCAGGTAGATCGTGACTCAGCACATATCGCCGGCCCCACACCCAACATAACGGAACACTTTATTCGTACTGCCCCCATTCTTCAGCAAACATCTGTGTGGTAGTCGATTGGCCGAGTTTTTTTTGTTTTGTTTTTGGTTTTGCTAGCTTAGGACCGTCGTTGCATCAATGTGTCGCGATTCGTGCGACCCTTTTTCTTCTTTCCACCTTTCTTCTTCCTTATGACGACGATGAACAGGATTAGTGACGACAGCGATGATGAGAATGAAACGAGCTGCGGTGGAATCGAGCAACAAACTTAGTTTGGAGGGTGGTGGGGCATGCCGGCGTGGGAAGACGAAGGTGGGGCATGCCGGGGGGGGGGGGGGGGGGAGACAAGAGCGGCGCTCGTCAGAGGTAGGGAAGACGACAGTGACGTCCCTTGATTGAGAACTAATTTAGTTATCAATCAACTGTGCGTTAGACACTTTTTTTACGGACGAATGAAATGAAGATCTACATGATCGTTAATTGCAGGCTGGAACGATTACGCAAAGCGCTTCAGTGTTAAACCACACCCGGAAACAAAACCGGGCGCGGATCTCTAGAATGCTGTCTCCCCGAATGAAGCCTGCCCGTTGCCGTGAACAAATTATAGGTGATGAAACCTGGCAGCCTCTCGGTTAAACGCATACTGTACAAAATTGCCCATGCTTGCACGGATTGGCTCTGTTGTGTGACAAGTTCGTGCGTTTGATTGGGTCGACAAAATCTGCGCATGTGCGCCCACCTCCCAGCGTCTGGCTGGCTACAGTATTCATTCACAGGCTGCTGACACCACGACTCCCACAGTTCGATTACGGACCACTCGATAAGAAAAATAGAGCACCTTGATTTCTTTCATTTTATTTTTGAAAGATCGCGTATTTCTCTTTTTTTTTCCCAAAAGTTCGCATTTGATAAGTGCGCGCTGTTGGCCTATAATCAGCGTGCCTGACCATGTGGGGCACCTGTCCCGGATGTCGGGGGAAAAGGCTGGCCGCTAATAGTTTAAACTGATCGAATCCGCCTAACGATGTAGATTTGATGCCCACGATTCCCACCGGCCAGAGGGACAGCAAATTGTTTGGAGTTTTATTATCGAAACGAATATGTATCAGATCTTCCATGGCACGGAGAAAAGTCTCATTAGAGCTCCCGATCCCCAATAATCCCTATATTTAAATACAAGTTTTAGAGTGGTTGGGGATTTTATGAACCGTCCAATCAGTGAATCCAACGGTGGATAAAATAAGGAGTACTGGAAAGTAGTAGAAAAAAAGTACTCGTAAGTACTGGAAAGTACTATAAATAATTATTATCATTGTAAAAACTATTGATTTAGTGAAGGGTAAATAGGTAATTCGAATCAGGTGGCCCCACATGTCACGCACACCCTCCTCTCATCTTCCTCTCAGAGTCAACGACACTCACGGAGAAATTCCCCATATCTCGGCCGCCGCCGACGCGCCGACGAGGTCACTGCCGTTTCCGCCCCCTCCCTCCTCCCCACCGCCCAGCCACTGAGAGAGGAAATCTCAAACTCTCTTGAATCTCGTCGCGGACCGGTTGGCGGGGAGGAGCTCGGATGGCGTCTTGGGTTGGGAGGCAGGCGAAGCTCGTCGATGGCAGGCGGCGTGCGGAGAAGGGCTGCGAGGCGGCGGCACACGGAGAAGGGATGCGAGGCGGCGGCTCGCGGAGAAGGGCTGCGAGGCGGCGTCACAGATCGTCTGAGGGCAAGCTCGGCCCCTCCTTCGGCATCGGCGCCGGCTACGGCGTGGGCGACGGAGTCGGCCTCATCGGCGGACCACGATCGGCCGACGGTGCAGCAGGCCGAGCGGCGGCCGGGCGTAGACAACCTCATAGCTGAGAGCAGTAACATATTTCCGGTGGGAGCGGCGGCTCAGGTGCGGTGGCGGAGGCAGGAGCACCGCGACGAGCTCTTGTCTGTCATCTTCTGCGGCGAGAGCAGCAGATCCGGGGGCGGCGGCGGCGGAGACGGGAGCACTACGACGAGCTCGTCGTTCGCCGATTCAGTCTTGGCGGTCATCTTCTCCGGCGGAGCAGAGGCTCCGGGGGCGGTGGCCGTGGCGGGAGCGGCGGCTCGTGGGCGGCGGTGGCGGAGACGGTAGCACCACGACGAGCTCGCCGTTCGCCAATTCGCTCCTGGCGGTCATCTTCTCCGGCAGGAGCAGAAGCTTCTGGGGAGGTGGCCATGGCAGGAGCCCGCAGTTTGCCATTTCGCTCCTGGCAGGCAACATTTGCGCGTTCAGCTACCGCCCCATGAGCCTCTGCTAATGGCTACCAATGCATCTCCAGCTGGGTTGGACGCAGCACCATGGGTCGCCTGGAGTGAGGAAGGGGAGACCCAGGTACATGCCCATCACGTTGCCCAATTCTGTGCTTGATCTAGTCCAAAATGTGTGTTCGTTTGTTGTTTCTTTTGCAACTTATGGGTGCTAGGCTATATTTTTCCAAAAAAAATGCTTGTTAGGCTATGGTTCCACCAGGCTGCAGCAACCTAGTTGTTCTTTGAACTGGTCACTGCCAAGAAAAAAGGAGATAGCTAGTTAGTTCCAAGGTTTGGTCAGCTTAAGTTCTATGTAACAGGATCTGGACTACTGTAGAATCACACAAACTCTTGGTCATCTTAAGTTAGAAACTGGATAAGAAGAGTCTCGAGAGAAAATTGGATAAGAACTTGTTACTTTATTCCTTTCTAAGAAATCAACCCATTTTCTCTCATGCTCTTCTATGGAAGAGCGATCATATATAAAAGATCTGAATTCTTCCTTAACCGCGTACTCTCAGATGACGTACAATGTTCTGTTGAATGTGCCAAACGCACAACCTATGAATAGTGTTAGTCCAGACCACCCTGATTGCTCTCTGCATTGCCAGGTCCCCATCAGTGATCACGGATATCGGGTGCTTCTGGGCCATGGTAGCGGTAAAGGTCCGCAACATCCACTCGGTTGTTTCGTGAGAAATAATTCCACATCCAAAAATAACAGTGCTGCGGTGGTGATTTAGCCCAACAAAAGGCACAAAGTGCAGATTGTACTTATTTGTCCTGTACGTGCTATCAAAAACAACAACGTCACCAAAAGCCTCGTAGTCAAAAGCCTCGTAGTCACGCAGGGATTGACTATCAGCCCAGAACAATCCCTTCAGATGCCCCTCTCCATCAACCAAGTATTTGAAGAAAAAATCTGGATCTCTCTCCTGCCGCGCCATCATGTGACGGATCACCGTTTGGGCATCACCGGCTTCAACGGTTTCCTGCCTATAGTGATGACAGAAATTATAAATGTCTCTTGTGATACATCCAACTTCATCATATCCACCGTACTGCATCATCAAGATATCCATGATTTTGTGTTTGCGGATCCCGGAAATTTCCATCTCTACAATGTCCGCTTTCTGCTCATCGCTGATCCTTCTGTGTGAACGCAATAGACAAGCAAGATCTCGTGGGGCCAGAGGATGGTTGTGTTCATCGATGAAATCCTTCACAAACCACCGCCTTGTTTCATTGAGCCTTGCAATGACCAATTTGGCTTGACACCCAACACGAGTGAGATTTCGTGGCCTCCTTTTTCTATCTTCTCTCTTCATGTGCTTCTCTTCACGCGAACCTTCGCGACTACAGACAAGTTTCCTCAGAATTATCTCCTGGTTGGATTCATCCCACTCGACATAGCTTTTCCGCACACTAAATCCTTTCTCAAGAGCATAGCTGTTATAGAACTTGAACCCATCATCCTCACTAGCAAACGTCTTGCTGACAATCTCAAGGTACTCATCCACAGACTCGTCACCCATGTCTTCCTGCATATCACATACAAATTAATATTAGGTCTCGATCACATGGGGGATGAAAATAAACTCTCTTATGTTTAATTTCAATCATGTCTATGGTAAATATAGACAACACGAAAGAATAAATAAACTGGGATTGCTGAATCAGTGCTAAGAATACACAGGCAGCAGCCAAATTTGGTGAACTTACAATTTATCAGTCTGTTTGTTATGTAGTTCAAAGCAGAATGCAATGTAATATGTGATCGTTTGAGCATTATAATTCTTAGCTCTTGTGCTTAACTTGTTACACATCATAGGTTAGACAGTACTTCTTAGTTGGCCAACGTTTTAGTTGCTTGTACCTCCTTCCCATCCATCAAAAGCACCTATCAAATAAAAGGTGTTACCCTGACACTATAAAACTCAGCCAAAACTAGTTGTTGTTCTGAATCCTGGAGGTACAAATCAATGGTCTCCATCGATCAGCAAAGATACCTCCTCCTCTACCGTTTGAACCGCTACACTAGTTCTCCGAATTAACCTATATGCAGCTACAACAACAAATTCTCTAAACTTGTGAAGCCCATCATATTACCGAATAGCACATTGGTATAACAGGCCACACACTAAAATTTCAGCAAGTACATCTATTGATACTCATGGAAAAAAAGAGGAACATATGGCTTGGACCATGGAGAACATCCATATACAAGATAGAATAAGATTACCAAGACAACTAGATGATTGCGGTAGTGGGGGCGGCAGGATCTTGCTCACGAGTGGCTACGTCCGCCCAGGAACATGGACACCTTGCCACCCAAGGGACCGCCCGCCCGCTTGTCCGTCGCTCAACAGCGAGAGGAGGAGTTCGGCGCCCAGCCGCCCAGGGCCTCAACCGGCCGCCGCCGCCCAAGGGACGGCCCGCCCGCTCAGCCGTCGCTATACGGCGAGGCGACGAGGACGCGTACGAGAAGCGGAGGAGGAGCAGATGGGCGCGGTTCAGATCGGTGAGTGGAGCAGAGGAGCAGATGGGTGCGGTTCAGATCGTGCTGGTCGCTGGCCGTGCGTGCTGCTCAACTCCCTTGATTAATAATAAACTTAAAACATAAATTAGTGTGATTAATCAACGGACAGAAATAATTGCACAGTGAGTACTCAGAAGTACTGAGAAGTAGCTGCCAACCACCGTAAAAGCGCTCTCACTTAAAATCTTAAAAATTATATTCAAAAGTTGTTAAATAAGTCTGAAAAATCTGGATGTAATCAGTGATGCCTTCTACAATCATGTAAAATTACAGTGCAACATTATTTGTATTATGGACTACACAAAGATAATAAATCTTGCAAAATCAGATACACTGATTTGTTGTCTTTATGCAGCTCATAATACAAAGTATTTTAAATACAGATTTTGCGTGTTTGTGGAATACATCATTTACAACATACAAGATATCTATCCGGAGGGACAGCAAATTGTTTGGAGTTTATTGTCGTTCTTCCACATAGAAAATTAGTTGGCCATCCGCAAATTTTTTGGAGCCTATTATCGAAGCGAATATCTATCCAGTTCTTCCACGGAGAAAATTAGCTGGGTATCTGCAAGATGTCATTTTGCCTCCCGACGTCCAATAATCCGCATAGTTTTTTAAAAAATATGAAGGTAATCAATGATGTATTCTACAATCATGCAAAATCACAATTATTTATATTATGGGCTATAAAAAATTGCATACTCAGATACACTAACTTGTCATATCGGTGCAGCTCAATTTATTAAGTGTTTTAAATGAAGGTTTTGCATGTTTTTGGGATGCATCTTTTACAACATACATAATTTTTTTTTAATTTTCCCCTGCATTTATCATATTATTTCTGGTGGGTTGATGGGACTACTACAGGCAACGTACGACGAGTAGCCTTTACTGGCCAACGCTAGCTAGCACACAGGTTTGGGGTACATCGAGAGCGACGTTTCTGGAGCGACCTCTCTCCGTCTCTGTCAGGCGGCGGGACCCCCTTCCACGTCCGTCGGACATAACAACATGGCTCCCGTCGTTTTCGCCGCGCTGGAGCCACGCACGCATGGCACCACGGGCCACTCCGAAACAGAAAAGAGCAAACCGCTCCGGCGCACGGTATTGCTTCCTGAGCCCGTGTGCGTGTGCTGGGCTCGTCTCGCCCGCGCCGAACCACTTCTCGGCACCTCTCGCCGTCTCCGTCCGTCCCAGGGCACCACCATATATGCCCAGCCAACCCTCCTTCGCTTTCTCCACCCAGCTCGCTCCCCTCCTCTTGCTCCCGCACCAGAGCACGACCTTGCTCGATCGCCTACGCACACACCCCATGGCGGCGTCAGTAGCCTGCTCCTTCTTCTTCGACGCCGAGCTGGCGGTCGGCGAGCCCGGCATGCCCGCGCAGGACGCGTGCGCGCTCTGCACCAGGTCGCTGCCGCGGGACAGCGACGTCTTCATGTACAGAGGGGATACGCCCTTCTGCAGCGAGGACTGCCGCCATGAGCAGATGCGGATCGACGCCAGGCAGGCGGCCGCCCGGAGGCAGAAGCAGCAGTTCTCTTCGGCAAGGGTGTCCGGGCGTGGTCACCGGGAGTCCAGGGAGGTGTCCGTCGCGAGCTGATCGAGCAGCGCGAGATCGAGAACCTGCCTTGCTTGCTTCAGGAAGCAAGATGCATGCTGTCCTGAGCTGCTAGGAATCAAGTGTCTTGCATCGTGTTGGAGATGCAGGACTCTTTGACGGCCATGTTTTTGCTCCGGCAGTGACCGGATCAGGATCACCACGGGGTCAACTTTCACCTCGGAGAGCCGGTGTGCTAGACCTCTGTGGCTGTGTAATTATTCGAGGCAATCGCACAAAGTTCAGATCCTGATTGCTCTTTTTTTCGCTGAACGAGTTTTTTTGGTTTTGAGCGGGCGGATCGTGATCAGCGGAACAATTCTCTTCAATTGCTGGAAGTACAAAGGACATTTTTGTGCCACATAGCAGCTAGCGCTATTACTTTGATGCATTTTTGGTGTAAACGGAATAGTCCTTGCTAGCTAATCTCCGAAGAATACTGAACTTGGACCATCAAACCACGTACTGAAACCTGTGCTGTTTATCAGTTAGATACGATCATACGAATAACGAGATTTTCATCGAGTGAGGAGGTGAGAAATAAAAGGCCACAAAGTGGAGGAAATCAATCAATCATGACACTACACAAGTCTCCAACTTCAGATTCGTTGAACATTTCAATTTGTCGATTATTTCCTGTACGCACTACTCATCGCCGAATCATCACTGATGAAAAGTACGGGGAGCACCAACAAAAAGCGTCACGTCCGGGCTGGATGGTGTGGACGTGCAACCGCCCATGAGTCTGATTGCTACGAGGTAGACCGTGACTCAGCACACAACGCCGCCCCACACTGAACAAAACCCAGCACTTTATTCGTCCTGCCCCATTCTTCAGCAAACATCTGTGTGGCCGAGCATACCAAATGCTCAACCAAACAGAAACAAGGACCAATTTTATGGTTTACATCACTGGGCATATGCATCCATGCTCTGTCAAAAACAAATCCAAGCTTTAACGGGGATGGTATTACTCATCAGCTCATGTGCATATAGTAGAAACTACAGCCCTACAGGGAATCTTAGTAACCGAAGTGCACCGCTTATTGTCATGGCCGAGTGCTTTTTGCAGCGTCAGCAATTACAAATTCCGTAATGCTTGTGCCACATTCCTTGATATCCTTTCATGGATCGGTTCCTGCAGTTAACATAACAAGTCTTAAGGATTTATTTCCTACTAGGATAGAAGCATAAACAGTCCTTTAAGTACCTGTATATCTGGGATCTCGAACTTCGTATTTGTAATTGTTTCGAAGAGGAATATGTACCTGCAGTGGATATTCAAGGAAACAATTATCGAACTATTACATGTTAAGATGTTTTCTTCAGTTACATATAGGTAGAGATGAACATCAATTTGATGGTTGGACGATTGCCCTCAAATGAAAGGCATGGAGAAGCTATAGAAACTAACATACCGCCAAGCAAGTTCAGACACTAGTTCTTCTGGAGCTTCTGGTAGAACCTGTATGTTCAGAATAATTAATATGCATAAACCAACTGACAGAATTGACGTATTGGAAAACATTGGCCGTCATTTCAATGATAAATTTGTGACTGATAGTGGGCTCACTATGGACAACATGCTTAAGCACTGTTAACAGTCACTGGGAAGAAAAATGGGATACCTTATCTTCATATGGATTGCAATTATTCTTAAACCACAGCCTCAGGAACTCCTGGTGAGAATTAAATCACCTTTTCAGCATTTTCATTGTAAAATATGAATAGCATTACTGACATACAAAGTTGCAGGAGGGAAACGTAGGTTACCTTGTCAACATTTTCAGGTTCAAGGCCAGATTTAAATCTCTCTTCGTATGAATTAGCAATCCAATATCTGCTGGAGTCAGGTGTATGTACCTGCTTGTTAGAAAGGAAAATTTCATCATGATATTGGCGGAAGTAACAACTCAACTTCCCAGGAACTATATCACAAAATTATATACAAAACCAAGAAGTAACTGAATACATCCACTGTAAAGTCTGTCAGATATTTTTCCGTGTACAGTTAGTTACTTGGTGCAAAGAGCTCACGTCTAGTCATACAGGTTGAATATGACGCATATTTAAAACACCAAAGCTTAAGTGTCTACATTTAAATAGTTGTAGAAAGTAAGACCCTGTATTGAAAATGCTAATACAGCAGCTGGGTAGTGAACATTTCAGAAGAAAGCTACAGTGGATGCAATTTCCAGCAGGTCAAAGACTGACCGACATGTGCATGCAATTTAAACAAGACAAAGAAATAACTGAATTGTATGGCTACCAAGTTTACGCTTATACAAAAGAAAGAAACCTCGTGGAATTTGGCTCCATGGTTAAGAAGCATAGAAAAAACTAACTGAATAATAGAAGAAAGCATAAGTCAGAAAAAACAACCTCATCAATCAACATAATTGTCCCATCAGCTGCTTTTCCAAACTCATACTTTGTGTCAACTAGAATTACTCCATTTTCTAATGCCACTTGCTGCAAGAAGATAGTAATCAGCTATGTCAATGGGTGAGCAGTGGATACAAATAATATTCATGTTACACATGCATAGGGTCTCAACTAGCAGAATTATATTGCGTCAAAACAATTAGGCCTGCAAGTAGGCGTGCTTACAGAATAACTATGGTCGTATATTAATATTAAGTGGAGGCCGAACAAGCATCAAAACCGAATGGATTGGTAAAGCAAACTTAAGTACTAAAAGCTCAATATGTCAAGCGAGGTTAGTGTCACTTGTGGAACACAATTCTTAAGCTTCAAGTTCAGTGACGTCAAACTGTTGAGGGTCACTAAACATGGACCTGGGAGCTTCTAGAAAAAGAGAAGGCATAAAGATTTACCTGTCCGTACTCAAATAAGCTTAAGGCTTTGCTTCTCGCCTCATCAAAATCATCTTTTGACATTAGCCCTGACTTGACTATCTGAAGAATACCATTACAATTTAAGACGTAATGTAATGAAAGAATGTGATGTCAGCAGGTACAGACTTAAAGACAGAACAGAAGGTGGAACGAACTACACCACACCAAACTTTTTTCTGTATGAACCACAACAAAATGAGAAGTGTAAACCACCATATTCTTGCCACAGTATTTTTTTATTACCAAGTGAGTGATAAACTTCAGCAACTGGCAAGCAAAATGTAATAGAGCAGCCTTCTTTACATGATAAAATGATGAGCCTTAAGCCCTTAACTATTACTGGTTGGTCAAAGTGGGACATACTAGGAGCTACATCTGTAAACTAGTGTTGGCTTGGAGGAGATGTAATCCTTACAACATGTGTTCTCTATGTTCTAGACTATGGCAAGAAAGGAATTTCAGAAAGAATGGAGAAACCTCATCGGGAGTGATAGGAACATCATGATCAGCAGCTTTAGTTGTTGGCGTGAGGATATTTGCTGCTAGCTTTTGATTCTTTACCATGCCTAGAACAAGGAATCCAGTCATCCACACACAAGAGAGAAGGGGAAGAAATCCATATTGTATCAATATTGGTTAGCATACCTTCAGGAATAACATTTCCGCAGTAATTCCTAACGCCCTTGCTATAAACTGTCCAGAGTGATGTATCAGTGCTTCCAGTGACGAATCCCCGCACTGAAAACAAACTAATTGCTTAGCACTTTGATGAAGATTATTCCTGGTCTGATTGCAAACTAGTAAGAGGAACAAGCAAGATATGCAACGCGCTTTAGGTCTCACCGACAAATTCAACTGGGAAAACTGTGCACCTTTTGGCAATTGTCACGTTCTTGTCAGGACAAGAGACCACTGCATTTGGAGTGATATGACTGGTCCTATTGAACCACCAAAGGCTTGTCTCGTTAAGAACCTGAAATGAGCATTCTTGTTATAGCACAACAATGTAACTTATAGTGACTTTTTCCTGATTCTAGCATTCAGATTCTGCACTTCAGCACACTGGGACAAAGGATTATGCATCATACAGGTTAACAACGTTGTGCTACATGAACAACAGGACTGTTGACATAACTATGAAAAAATGTTTCAATCCTGCAATATTACTTGTAACATGGATTGACACTATCTTTTAATGAAAAAACCCTGCATTGAGCCATTAATTGCCAAAGATGGTCAGAAAGAACCCAACAAGGAGATTACTCATATTATACACTAAACAAAGCACACTAGAGTTTGAATATGTGGTTTATACTAGCCAAATAACAGAAAATACAAAATCGAGGAGCATCATCCGGTCCTGACACAAGAGTTCAGAAGCCCAATCAGATCTTGCCCCATACTCAACAACGGAGATCTTCACGACCTCGGCAAAGCTCATGTGACCGCCGTGATGCTCCTTCCAAGCACGCCAGAGGATTGCAATCCATAGGAATGACACTATCTTAAAAGGGAATTACTTGGAACTTGAATATGAACAGAGAACCACAGAGTGGCCTTGCAATAGCAATTACACTAGAAAATATCGTGCTTATCAATATCAGTCATAAAATGGTAACAGCTGAGAGGAGCATACGCATACCTGCCCTTTAAAGGGAATAGAGGCCAGGACACGGTCGAAGGCGCTCTGACGGTCGGTGGTCACCAGCACCAGGTGCTCCCCGCTCTCGTAGACGTCTCTCACCTGCCCATCGAACACCAACGGTCACTCGACAGAACCTTCTAGGATCTCCCGTAACAAACAGGTAGGTCGATGGTATGCTCACCTTGCCCTTGGCGGCGAGGCGGAGCCCGGGGACGACGAGGTCGAGCTGGGTCTCGCCGAGGCAGTTCGCCATGGCACCGCGCGCCGCGAGTAGGACGGCGTCGCGGTGGTTCGGGTCGGCGGCGAGGAGAGAAGGGGACGCGCTGCTTCCGCCGGCCGCTGCTGTTGCGCTGAGGGGCGAGGTGCGGGGACGGGAGAGGGTCGACATGGAGAGGTGAGGGGAGCGAGTGGCGGGCGGGGAAGGGTTCGGGAGGAGAGTTTTTGCCGAGTTCGCGAGGCGGACGGCTGTGGGCGGCGCGGCGGGAGACATAGGAGGTCCTCGGTCGGCGGGTGCAGGATTCTGCGGCGGCTGGCCGTGGCGGCTGTGCGGCGCGGGTTTTGGGCGAGCGGACAGGGGTGGTGCGAGTACGATGGGTCTGAGAACAAGATGCTGAAAGGACCGGGTTCCAGAATGCCGATTGATCATTGGGCCGGTAGTGCTCGGGCTTGGGCTTCGGGTAATTCCCAATTTTCAGATACACCGCACTGAACAGAAATAACAGCCTGGAGTGGGAAGGAGGAGTGGAGAATATGTAGTGAACTAGTGATACTGATACCTCATACCACACATTACATGGTATCTACCACTCCTTATAATCCGAATTTATAAGTGTAAAAAAATTAGAAATAAATTTATAGGTGTCACAAGCTATGTGTTCACATTGCCTAGAATGTTTCACATACAATTCAAAATACACATCGAGAAACAAAAAAGACATATTACTATGTGAATTGTGTTATCTTGTGTTTTTGTCTTTTTGTGACACAATTTATGTTGGATTTGTCTTTTTGGTTCTCTACGTGCATTTCAAATTTGGTTCTGCAAATTCTAGGCATTGTAAACTCACATCTTCTCAACATCCAGAAATTTCTTTCGACTTTTTTTAAACTTGAAAATTTGAATTTTGAAAAGTGGTATCATGGTATCATGTGAGCATGTGGTATCATGGGAGACGTTGCGTCGTCGGGGCATCAGCCTCGCGTGGCAGACAAGGAGGCGAGCGGTAGCGGGTGGGACAGGAAGATTTGGGCGGGTGGCTCTTTTTTCATGAGAATTGTGCGGGTGTGTGGTTTTTCATGAGACCATGGGTTAGAGACTTGGAGCATCTCTGGAACCTCACTTCCCCCTATATGTTCAGAAGGACAGTTCATACACGGACAATGTAGAAAAACGTAACCCAATCGAATCCTCCAAACCTGGTTCAAATGTTCACTTGTATGGCAATCCTCATACACATTCCATATGTGTGACGAAAATGGGAATGTTTGGACGCGTCCAAACACGCCTGTGACGTTAGATCCAACACCCGCCATGTTAGATCCAGCAGGTCGGATCCACCCATATCACACTAAATCAGACCGAACCCTAACTCGATCTGTCATCGTCCTCACTTCTGCCTTCTCCCCACCTGCCACTTCATCGCAACCCCGTCATCGTCTCGACTCCCTCCCACCATTTATCACTAGATTTGTGGTGGAGAAGAGCTCTGCGGAGGCCGCATTCCGACGCCACCTCCCCTTCCGCGGCTTGTTGGCGCTATTTTGTGTCTTTCCTGACCGTCTGGCTGTCTGATCTATGGTTTTGTCCGACCCACCGCTCGTCTCCACGTGTCGCTTGTATGGTCTGACTCGTCGTCGTCATGAATTCTCCTGCCTGTCTTGGACACCGCAGCATGATTTCGTGGGTCACCAACGAGGATGTGGTTCCCCACGACGGTAATGGGAACACCACCTCCTCCGATTCCGACGTGGTACATCTAGTCATCCACACAGAGGTGGGCCATGTCAGTTTAGATGGCGCATCTCAGCCTTCTCTCTTCCCGGGAAGGGGGACGACGCTGCCACTGCCGACGAGGTGGCGGTACGGACCCCTACAAATCATCGATATTTAATCCTACATGTCGACCCACCCAGCCGCCCACCGGTTACCGCCCGCGCCACAATTTCCGCAATAGCTCTCGCAATAAAATTGTTTGTCATGCCGCCGACTCGAGCCGTGCTAACATCTCGCCGCCGTCTGTAAAATGGTCCGGCACCTCACCACCACCTATGCCACCCTGAACGCAGGAGCACCGGGAGGCGCCACAGCTGAACCCAAGTCAACTGTCTTGTCTTCGGACGACGAGGAGGAGGAAGACACCGAGGTGGAGGAGGACGAGGACTAGACGTCGGCGCACACGGACAGAGCATGTCGTCTTGCTGGCCGCCAACGACTCCAGCAGCCGCGAGAGGCGCGAGCGGTGACTGAAGGCGGTGTGGAGCGAGTCAAAGCGGCTAGCGCTACGCTAGATAACAGAAGACGAACTCTGAAGATTGGTGTGCCGCGCAAACAACTCTCGGTGGCCTTTTATTTTTGCTATAAAGGTAAACGTGCCTAGCAACGTGCTCCGTTACTGACTGTGCCATCTCACGATCCAAGCACGTGCTCGACGTTCTAACAAGCTAGTGGCATACAGATCGCAAGCCTCCTGACGTTAGCTAACAAACCGCTGTATAACCGCTAACTCAACCTAACTGGCTAACTGACGAAAAACACACTGTCGAAGACACTGAGGAAACTTCAGAGTCTCAGGGTGTGTTTGGTACCAGTCATGAGAAGGAATGTCACAGGTCGAACCCGCACCTGATCTTGATTCATGTGTTTGGTAGCCCAGCAGAATCAGAACCAACACGTTCCCCCGGATGGAATATGCCCTCAGATACCGAATTTGGTCGTTCCACCAATTTGAAGGAATCACCTCGTTCCTATACGATTAGCGATGAAAAAAAAACAAAATAGTCACCCCCACTCACCCCTCATCTATCTCACCCGACAACTCCCTCTCCTCTCACCTCTAGCGGCGGCAGCAGCGAGCTCGGCGAGCGGCGGCGGCAGCGGCGAGCAGCAAGCACCGGCAGCGACGGGCGGCAAGCAGTGGCAGCGGCGAGTGGTGGAGCAGGGCGTCCGCGACGGCAGCGTCCGAGCAGGCCAGCCGCGTTGACGGAGCTAGAAGTCTGCGACGCGGAGCTGCGCGACGACGGCGGTGTAGCTGGGCGGCCGCGGAGACGGAGCTGGGCAGCGGCGACGTCCGAGCAGGCCTGCCGCGGCGGCGGAGCTGGGCAGCCGCGATGCGGAGCTGCGCGACGGGGGCGTCGGTGATGCGGAGCTGCATGGCGGCAGCGTCCGAGCAGACCTGCCAGCGACGGAGCTGGGCGGCCACGATGCGGAGCTGCGTAGCCGCGGCGTCCGAGCAGACCTGCCCCGGCGACGGAGCTGGACGGCCGTGTTGCCCGTGAGATAGAGAGAGAGAGAGAGAGGGGAGTGTGTGTCAAAGAATCTGTGAAAGAAACTAGGTTTGCCTCAATTTTCCCTTTTTCTATTGATGGGATATTTATAGGGTAACCTACAAAAAATATCTTGGCTAGATCTTTCCATCCAGCCAAAACAAACTTGTCCACGCCGGGACAGGTGTTGCACTGCTACGCGCGGGCCTGCACAGGTGTCCAGGACACCTGTGCTTCTAGAACCTTCTCGCAGGTTCCAGACCGCCAACACCCGCGCTGACGTGTCCACGAGCCGGAGTCGACAGACCAACTCCGTCACTCGAACTACCAGGTGCCGGAGTCGACAGGCCGACTCCGTCACTCGACACTTCCTTGGGTAGGAGTCGAGAGTTCGACTCCACGTACCCGGAAACTACCTCCAGTCGAAACAACCTTCGACTGGGCTATCTATTCGAGTCAACTTGACCCGGAGACTATTACTGTCAAGTCAGAACAGACTCTGACTCGACGACTCGACTCGGCACACTCCCCGAATCGGTTCGACTGCCCTAGAACACAAGCCTATTTCCAACAGGCCGCAATGCGGAGCTGCACGACGGCGGCAGTGGAGCAAGGGGTCGGAGCAGGCAGTCGCGATGCCGGAGCTACGCGCCGACGGCGGAGGAACTGGCCTAATTAAACGGCATATGCGGATCCCTATTTAGCTGCTGATTTGGATGTTTTATTAACGATGATTACTAATTTGTAGGAGTTAATAACGTGCGCTAGTTAAACTTGCCTTATTCCTGGTCATTCTACCTCTCCGACCAAACATTAGAATGTAACCAACCCATTCCAGATTTTACAACTACCAAACATAAGAATGCAATGGACCCATTCCCTTAGAATGGAATGATGACATTCCATTCCATTCGGTTCCGCAACCAAACGCACCCTCAGAGAATGACATGGTTTAAGCCACAAACATGATCTATGTGGGTGAAGCCGCTGTGCTGCGTGGGTGGCTGATCGAGCAGCGCGAGATCGAGAAAAGAACATGCCTTGGTTGAAGAAGCAAGATACGGCTACTGGATAGAGTTGATCTTGGATAAAGTAAGTGATTTGGAACGGACTTGAATGACGCAGAGAAGGGGCTGGACTGGAGCTGAAGAGAAGGAACACGGTTTATAACCTTAAGAGTGAAATGCACGCGTGGTAACTGAACTTGTCCGGTTTGAACGAATTGGTCACTGAACTCAGGAAACAATTTACTCGGGTTATTAAACTTGTTCCGTATGATCATCTACGGTCATTGGTACGTTTAGGCAGCGTATTTCGCTGACGTGGCGTTGCCAGGCCCCCTGTCTGCGTGTATCTAGACCTACAGGGGCCGTTTTGCAAAACAGTAACTAGAACCGAAAACTACAGGGGGCGTTTTGTAAAATCATCGTCACCAAAATTCCCCAATTGTCTGCACTGAAATCGTAACCCTGGTTCGTGCACGGAGGCCCCGATTCGAAGGTGTGATCGGCGTATCAGCAAGCGGTGGCTTGAACGGCGGCGGCGACGACGGCCGCGGAGGCGGCGGAGACGACGGCAGTGGAGGCGTCGGCGGCGGCGGCCTCCCCTTTGTCTCCTGCTCGAGCGGTGCTGCTTGCTCGACTCTGGCTCCTCCGAACGGCGGCGGCGACGACGGCCACGGAGGCGGCGGAGACGACGGCCGTGGAAGCGTCGGCGGCGGCGGCCTCCCCTTTGTCTCCTGCTCGAGCGGTGCTGCTTGGTCGACTCTGGCTCGTCCGAACGGCGGCAGCGACGACCCCTTTGGCTCCTACTGCGAGCAGCGGCGCCCTCCCCTCTGGCTCCTCCACAAGCGGCGCGGCCTTCCCTTTGGCTCCTGCTCAAGAGGCGGCGCCATTCCCTTTGGCTCCTGCTCGATTCTTGGTTTTGTTTCAGTACCGTTGGTCCTTCAGCTCATATGTTCTTATTCTTTTTGACAGTAAGGTTGCATTTTCAGGCATTGGCAGCAGAGCTATGTGGAGTACTTGATGTACATAGAATTTTGAATGAAATAGGTGCAGATGTAGTGCAAGAAGAAGAAATGGTGGCAGTGGCAGCAGTACAAGATGGAGAAGAAATTGTGGCAATTTAATAAGAAGATTTGAAGGTAGAAGAACTAGTGATGAACTGAAGCAGCTGCTTGTGATCACTGGATTGTTGATGTCTCCGTTAGAAATAGGGAAGAACTAGTTGGGCTAGTTAGGTTAGCTATTGTGCTGGCAGTGTGTGTTTAGCAAGTTAATTCCATTGTGCTTCCAATGTGTTTTGTGTGACAATGTAATGCAAGTTGATCTGTGTGACAATGTACTGAAAATTGTTCAACTGCGTATCTTCATAATTGATCAAAGTTATGGAATCAAATTGCCAGGAATCATAGATTTGGCATGAATGTATCATATTTTGCAGGAATTACAGTAAATTGCAGCAAAGACATGCCACACATGGGAAATCAACATAATATTCTTGCTGAAAATAGTAAGCAACATAATATTCTTGCTAAAAATGCTAAGGAACATTGTCAAGATACTAAGCAACATAATATTCTTTCTCAAAAGCATTACAATTCAAATAACACCTAATCAACCCCTTAATTCATCAAACATTGAAACTTTTTGTGGCTGGCTGCTGCCAGCTTGGGCAGCACTCTCCTGGAGCCTTGCTGCAGCCAGTTTCTTCTTCTCCTGAGCTTGCTTGGCTTTGGCAGCAAGTTCAACTGCTTTCTCCTCAGCTTGCTTGGCCTTTGCAGCAAGTTGAGCTGCTTTCTTCTCAGCTATTGCCTGCTTCCTCAGCTCGGCAGCTTCTTCTTTCATTTGATGTGCTTCTACCTGCATAATCTAGAACCTAACAAATCTATATTTAGATCCATCCTCGTTTGTCAAGATCATTCAGATGACCGGCAGTGGGGTGTGAAGGACCTGATCGCCCCCTTGAAAGAACTGTTATCCCCTATTGTCAACAAACCCAGTGATGTGCTGGGTAGCTACTAGGACAGTATGGTTATGTGCACGACCATCTCTGCATTGCTTCACTCGCACCAACACAGAAATGTATTCCTTTTTGGTAAAGGCACATATTCTTTTTTCGCATTTTCATTTTGGCTGCACATATTTGTGTGTTTTTATCGGTTCTAATAATGCGTGTGCAGAAAACCCCCAGGAAGGTTTGTTACTCACAGCAACATTCCCACAACTACAGAATGTCAAAGTGGACTAAGATGTGGTTGCATGACCTGTCTGCGATCAGTCCTCGACACAAACTTCTTCTGTACAACCTTGAATATGGTATGAACTAGTGACACACAATTCAACATATCAGTTCCTAAAACTCTGAAAATACACTTCCTTTTCCCTTTCAGGTTCAGTTAACTGCAGAAATTCATACAGATTCGATGGAAAAACCAATTCATGGCAAATATTGAAGGAAAGTAGAACTAAACCTCAACATACAACAACTACAATCGATCACGAACTCACGGCAACTACTGCGACGACCCCAATGGCGGCAGGATAAGAGGTTCTCACCATACAGGGGTGGCGGTTGTCCATCTTCGTGGCGCCGAGGTGCCATGGCTTGAATAGAACAAGCGGCGTCGCCTCCCTACACGGCGCAGCGGCGGCGGCGGCTCGGAAACCCTAGCTTTCCTGCACGATCACCTCTATGATCGCCTCCCTCTTCTCTAGTTTTTCCCTTTCCTTTTTTGCAGCTCAACTGCCAGAGCGATCGCGCCGGAGACGTCGCCTGCAGTTTTCGGTTCCCATTACTGTTTTACAAAACGCCCCCTGCAGTTCTAGATACACGCAAGCCTGGTCCATGAATCAGTCAGACAGTGGGCCTGGCAACACCACGTCAGCAAAATACGCTGCCTAAACGTACCAATGACCGTAGATATCACACGGAACAAGTTTAATAACCCGAGTAAATTGTTTCCTGAGTTCAGTGACCAATTCGTTCAAACCGGACAAGTTCAGTTACCACGCGTGCATTTCACTCTAACCTTAATGAAGCCAACTGAGCTGCCCCGGATCGATCGTGCAGCTAGGAATTCTTTGACGGCCATGTTTTTGCTTCAGCTGTGACTGCTTGCTCTTCTTTTTCTTAACGAGTACAGTATTTTGTTTTGAGCGATTTGAACCTGATGGGTAAACAAAAGCGGACGAAACTAATCAGTGATGGGTTGATGACACTCCACAAGTCTCCAACGTCAGATTCGTTGAACATTTCAACATATCACTTATTTCCTGCACGTATCACCACTCACCGCCGAGTCATCGCTGATGTGAAGTACGGGAAACACCAACAAACAATGGGGTCGCGTCACGTCTGGACTAGATGGTGTGGACGTGCAAATGTGTCCAATCGTACGTTGTACTCCCTCCGTTCATAAATATAAGATGTTATAGCATTTACACTAAAACATGTCTTGATAAACATCTTATATTGTGTAACGGAGGGAGTAGACAGTGACTCAGCACGTATCGCCGGCCCCGCGCCGAAACAAAAACCCCAACACTTTATTCGTACTGACCCCATTCTTCAGCAAACGTCTGTGTGGCCTAGCCTTGACGACGAATGAATCCAAGAAATATTATTTGAGAAGCAGAATTATTTACAACTATTTTCTCTCGCCCAAAGTCTGAGGTTCATTGTCAGTTAGCACAAGTGATCTGTAGTTTTTCACCGGCCACCCGGTGTCCAACAGGTGTGCGTTACGTTGCAGCTTCTCCCGGAGAAAATGGAAAACCATTTTCACGGGATCGTTGGTTGAAGGCGCCGATGATTACGTACAAAACGAATACTACAATGCTTCACGGCTTAAACAAAAGAGCACGCGGATCTCGAGAAAGCTGTCTCCCAAGACGAAGCCTTCTTGGTGGCACGAGAACCGTGCACTTAAACAACAACTAGAGCAGTACAGGTGATGAAACCTGGCAGCCTCTCGGCTAAACAACGCAGATCTCATCGTCTGTGTGATTTTCCACCTCTCAACAGATTTCACTACGGATAAAAAATTGCCACGGGCTCTGGCTGCACGGATCTCTCGTAGCTGCAGGTGCTGGTGTGTGATAAGTTCGTGTGTTTGATTGGGGGGTAGACAAGATCTGCACATGTGCGCCCACCTCCCAGCGTCTGGCTACTCTCTGTTCTGCCACCTGGCGTGCACGCACCACAACTCCCAGAGTTCCCTCGAGGACTCAATACTCCATCGACTTCTTTTATTTTTGTTTTTCATTCAAAAGCTTCCATATAAGAGCTTTTTTTTTTTCTCTCTCGAAAGATCAAACAGTATGATTCCATGAACTGGCCATTGAGTGAGCTAGTAATCGTTCTTAACACGAGATCGTGTTAGTTAGTTTACACCGATCGAAGCCGCATAATGGTGTAGATTTGATGCCCTCGATTCCCACTATAATAGGGACAGCAGATTCTTTCGCGTTTTATCATCGAAGAAGCGAGTAATTTACTCGGATCGTTTCGTGGAGGAAAGGAGAGCGAGTGTTCGTACAATCGGTCGATGGTTACCGAAGGAATTAACGTCCGAAGTGGAGTAGACCGCTAGCGCTAGCACACAGGTTTGGGGTACATACATCGAGGGGCGACGTATCTGGACTGGAGCGGCCTCTCTCCGTCTCTGTCAGGCGGCGGGTCCCACCTCCATGTCTCTCGGACATAACAACATGCTTGCTGTCGTTTTCGTACGTGGCCAGCGTCTGCCACCGGGCCACACACCGCATGGCCACAGCGGGCCATCCCCCACCAAACCGCTCCGTCGTCCATGGTTAGTCTAGTCCCATCCGGCCCGCGGTATCGCCTGAGCCCGTGTGCTCTCCTCGCCCGGGCCGGACCTCACCAGTTCTCGTCACCTCTCGCCACGTCGCCGTCTCCGTCCGTCCCCGCGCAACGCAGGCATATATGCCCAGCCTCCCCCGTTCGCCTTCCCGTCCAACTCGCTCCCCTCTTCTTCCCGCACTCACCTAGCTACACACGCATAATACTCCATGGCGGCCTCTGTAGCCTGCTCCTTCTTCTTCGACGCCGAGCCGGTCGGCGAGCACGGCATGCCCGCGCAGGACGCGTGCGCGCTCTGCGCCAGGTCGCTGCCGCGGGACAGCGACGTCTTCATGTACAGGGGGGACACGCCCTTCTGCAGCGAGGACTGCCGAGACCACCAGATGCGCCTCGACGCCAGGCAGGCGGCCAAGGCGGCCGCCCGGAGGCAGAGGCAGAGGCAGTTCGCTTCCGGAACGGAGGCGGGGCGCGGGCACCGGGAGGAGTCCAGGGAGGTGCCCGTCGCGAGCTAACCGCCGATGGTGCGAAGCTGCTGCCTACCTGGAGAAGAAAGCAGGACTAGTTATTATATTTGAGCTAATCTGATCTGCTCCGTGCTTGCTTCAAGAAGCAAGATGCTGTTCCTGATCCTGCCGCGCGTGAGTGGTGCAGAGAATGGGCTGGATCGGATCTGAAGAAGGAAACTGTGTCTGCGAAGGCCGATGTGTCCGTAGCTACGAATTCAGTGTCTTGCATCGTGTTGGAGATGCTGGACCCTTTGACGGCCATGCTTTTGCTCCAGCACCAGCAGTGACCGGACCAGGATCACCATGGGGTTAACTTTCACCTCGGCCATGAGGAGAGCCGGGATGCTAGAGCTCTATGGCTGTGTAATTTATTCGAGGCAATTGCACAAAGTTATTATGGTTATATAAGATGTTTGCCAAATTTTGAGTTAAATTAGATCCTGCTTAACGAGTATGTTGTTTTGAGCGAGCGGAACCTGATCAGCGGAACAGTTCTCTTTGTTTGCTGGGATAACAGCTCGTGCACGTACAAAGTGACGTTTTTGTCCACAAAACGGCTAGCGCTTCCCATTTTGATGCATCTTGGTGTAAACGAACTGCTCCTTGCTTGCTAATCTCTGAAGAATACTGAACCTGGACCCCAAAAAAAACATGTATACTGAACCTGGACTGTTTGTCATTTTTAGATACGAATGAGGAGAAGTAGTTTTTTTTTTAACATAAGGAGAAATAGATCTCTCTCACGAATCAATGTGCATAACGAGATTTTCATCGAGTGGGGAGGTCACAAAGTGGAGGAAATTAGTCAATCATGACACTCCCGCCAGTCTCCAACGTCAGATTTGTTGAACATTTCAACTCTCAGTTATCCTCTTCTTTTTTTGCGAAAAAAAAAACTACTGAGAGTTGAACATTTCAATTCTTTTGTATGTATCACTACTCGTTTCGTCGAGTCCTGGCGACAAAATACGGGAAGCACAAGCATACAACGGGTCGCGTCACGTCTGGGCTGGAATGGATGGTGTGGACGTGAAACCGCCCATGTATCCGATCGCTACGAGGTAAACACTGACTCAGCACATATCACCGGCCCCACACCCAACAAAAGCGCAACACTTTATTCGTACTCCGCAGCAAACATCTGTGTGGCCGAGCCTTGACAGCCAATGAATCCAGAAATTTTATTTGAGGCGCCCTATAATTTAGTACAAGTATTCTTTGGCCGAAAGCCTGGGAGGTTCATTGTCAGTTAGTACTACAAGTAATTTGTAGTTTTTTCACCGGCCACCCGGTGTCCAACAAGTGTGCGTTGCAGTTTCTCCCGGAGGAAATGAAAACCTGAGAAAATCGTGACCACGGGATCGCTAGTTGCCGACGCCATTGAATGATGACGTACAATGCTGCACTGTTTAAGCCGCACACATAAACAAAACTCGGTGCAGATCTCGAGGAAGCTGTCTCCCAGAACGAAGCCTGTCCTGAACATATTTTATACAGTATATAGGTGATGGGGGGGAAAAATGAAACATGGCAACCTCTCGGCTAAACGCCGCAGATCTCATCAGCTTTCTCGACGAACCTCTCAACAGGTTTCACTACGATTACAAAATTGCCGGTGACTATAGCTTCCCGGATTGCTCGTAGCTGGTGCTGCGTTTGATTGGGGGTAGACAAGATCTGCACATGTGCAGATGTGCTCCCACCTCCCAGCGTCTGCCTACACTCACAAGCTCTTGCGTGGCTTGCATCCACCACAACTCGCTGCACAGTTCCCTTAAGGACCACCAAATAAATAAATAAATAAAAGAATCGATTTCTTTGAATTTTCTTTTTTCAAAAGATCAGACGCTATGATTCTACGGAGTGCGCAACGCCATGTGGGGCACCCGTCGCGGATGTTGGTGAAAAGGCTAGCGCCCTAATTATCGGTTATAACACGACCGTTTTAGTTTGAACATATATCGAATCCCCCTAGCCTAATGGTGTAGATTTGATGCTCTCGATTCCCACTAGAGGAAATTCTTTCGAGTTGATTACCTTCACGAATAATTATTCAGATCTTTCATGGAGAAAGGTACAACAAATATTACGATGGAGTTTTCATGCTCTTTTTTCAATGTAAATTATATTTATGAGTTTCAAATTTTATTTGAAAACGTAGCTAATGGTATATCCCATAAACGTGCAAAATAATAACTTAAAAAACTTTGAATTCTGATCTACATAAAAAATGACAAAAGTGTGGATCTAAGTATACATATTTTCAAATCTAAAAAAATTATCAGTTTTGTGTAGCCCACAATATAAATAATTTTGAATTACAATTTTTCCTTGCTTGGGTTCAGATACTTTTTTAGATTCTTTTGAAATAGTTAAATATTTTTTCAACATTTCAAATAGAAGGGATCACAAGGCAAAGACACTTTTCTGAATATTACAAGGTACTTAATTTCAATATGTCCATGCTCAAAGGTATACCTCGCCATGACTCAGACCATACCTAAAAAAGCTCGACCCTGAAAACTTAGATCCGAGCTCACTCGAGCCCGACCATTAGATAGTAGAAATCGGGCCTAATAAGCCCAAAATAACCCGACTCGGCCCGATCCAATCAAGACTAAAATTGTATTTTCCGCGAGCCCAAGCCCAGCCCGATGAGATGATCTGGCCCAGCCGGACTGGACTGCCCATGACCACGTATACTCACGGTCATTAACGTACGAGTAGACCACTATCACTAGCACACAGGTTAGGGTACAACTAGGGAGTAGACCACTCTCCGTCCCTATCACCCCCTCGTCCATGTCTCCCGGCCAATGGTTCCTGTCCTTCTCGCCGCGGTGGAGCCACGGAGTACGTGGCCCAGCGTCTGCCATCGGGCCACCCACCGCATGGCACCGCGGGCCAGTCCCACGCAGAAAAGACCAAACTGCTCCGTCGTCCCATGGCGATACCGTGCGCGCGCTGTGCTCGCCTCTAGCCACCTCGCCCTGCCCGTCCGTCCCCGGGCAAGCATATATGCCCAGCCTCCCCCGCTCGCCTTCTCCACCCAACTCGCTCCCCTCTTCTTCTTCCCGCACCCACCTGAAGCAGCAAGCGCCCTACGCGAAGCTTAGCTCGCTCTGCTCAGCGCGGCCTCGCTAGTCGATAGTCACCTAGCTCCTTCTTCCATGGCGGCCTCTGTAGCCTGCTCCTTCTTCTTCGACGCCGAGCCGCTCGGCGAGCCCGGCATGCCCGCGCAGGACGCGTGCGCGCTCTGCACCAGATCGCTGCCGCGGGACAGCGACGTCTTCATGTACAGGGGGGACACGCCCTTCTGCAGCGAGGACTGCCGCCACCAGCAGATGCGGATCGACGCCAGGCAGGCGGCCAAGGCGGCCGCCCGGAGGCAGAGGCAGTTCTCCTCGGGAACGGAGGCCGGGCGTGGGCACCGGGAGGAGTCTAGGGAGGTGCCCGTCGCGAGCTAACCGGCGGCGGTGGATACGTGAAAATGAAGGCTATGCTTGAGCCTGCAAGATCTGCGTGCACGAAGCCGATCTTGTCCATGGCTAGCTGATTGAGGCAGGAGCGGGAGATCGAGGAAAGAACCTGCCTTGGTTGGAGAAGCAGTCAAACACGATTAATCGCGCTGAAGCGGAGGGGTTGGATTGGATCTGAAGAACAAGATTAACCGCGGCTTAAATCTAGTTGGGCCTTGTGCGGAACCTTGCTCTTCCCTCCAGCTCTTCGTCTTACTTCTGTATGTACGAGAGCTAATTTGCAATAGCACCTCTCACTCTGTAAACTTTCAAGCCAATCGATTTAGAGCACAGTGATGTGATCTGACATGAAATCAGCGCCGCATGCTTACTACTCTGTAAACCTGCTTCTGTTCATGAATCGGTGGAACGGCAGATGCAACTTTTGTTCCCCTGTTAGGATTTTTCCAGTCTGAACTATGAACCATTCGATTTAGACACCCATATCCGTGCAAAGAAAAAAAATGATGAGGAAATCCTCATCGGAAGACGATGAATAAATCTTAACCGTAAACGAATTATTACTACTTGAAAATTAGAAAGAAGAAGAGGAAGTTCACACGTCTATGAATTCTTGCTTGTAATGGAGCACTGTAATGTTTTCTTATGCAATAATTGAGAACAAACAATGCGGAAATCCATTTCGGGTCATGGGTGCATCTGCACCCATGACCTAAAATAACCATTTTCCAAATGTTAAAAAATTCCAAAAATAAATATGGAGATAGTTCAACATATTTCATGTTAGCACAAAAAAATCCGCGGTGAAAAGACATTTTATGCGACATGTGCAAAAAAGACAAATCCGGATTGCTACAAAAGACTTTCGTACGAAATATGGTTTTGTCTTTTTTGCACAGGTCACACAAAATGTCTTTTCACAGCGAAATTTTTTGTGCTAGCACTAAAAATGTTGATGCATATCCGAATTTTTTTTCGAAATTTTTTGACACATTAAAAAAAAACTAAAAATATTTTACCTAACAGGTGCAGATGCACCTACGACCCAAAACGCCGCCTCCCATGAATGACTACATCTTTGCTTTTTTGTTGAACCGTGACTACAGCTAGCTTTGCTGGACACGGAAACAGAACCCTTTTCATAAGATAAGCTAGTAGTACTATTAAAAAAAGGCCAGACCAAGTGGAAATGATCAATTACTTTTTGGCATAGTTTTAAAAACCGAACCGGACCGGCGGTCCGACCGGAAAAAACCGGAACCGGCGCCTTGTCCGGTTTTTTAACGTGCACTGATCTTTTAGTTAAAAACTGGAGAAAATATTCGAAAAATGGTGCATAACCCAGGAATCGAACCCATAACCTACAGCAAAGGCGTGCTAAAGGCCTTAAAACCAACTGGACAAGCAACAATTAGTGATTTACTAGTGGATTACATCCTATAATATATGTATTTTTCTGATATGAGATCAATATTTCATAAATTTAGCTTAAATTTTCCGGTTTTTTGTCGCCATTGAACCAATGAACCGATGGTCCGACCGGTAAAAACCTGAACCAGGAGATTCACCGGTTCGATTTCCGGTCCGGTTTTTTAAACTATGCTTTTTGGTGTACGATGTGTCACTAGTCATCACCAAGTCACTGAAAACTGCGGGAGCCATCGAGGCCGGATCGACAAAACTGACCAACCCTTAAAAAAAGGACGGAAGTTTCCCTCCCGCGCGTGGGAGGATGTGGAGTGCGGGTTGGGAGGAGTTTTTCCTCCCAACCCTCACTTCTACAGGTTGGAAACAAGTTTGAGGGTTGGACCTCTAAATTTTTTTACAGGTTTGAGGGTTTAGGGGTTCTAGTCTACGGGTTTTTTTCGCCGAAAACTGTAAAAAAGCAGTTATTTTTAGAGGTTTGAGGGTTTGAGGCTCTACTAGACTTGCTCTTAGCACGAAAGTTTAAATTGGCCCGCAAACGCCGGAAAGTTTGGCGGTTTGGAAAAAGGTTAGATCGTGCTAAACTTATAAATCCGGTTCATTTTGTGTTGAACTTTCATCTTAGGGTCACTTTGGTTGATCCGGCCAGCCATCGATGGCTTGGCTGGAACCCCGTGGACGTGCGAACAGAAAATGTGCCGCGATCACCACCAGGCTGGCGGCGAGTCACTGCATATGTAGCATCAGGTCGTGATGTCGTATCGGCATCGCCGCCGTCCGTTCCCAACTGAAGTCTAAACTTCATTGGTACTATCCCACACTCTGCAACCAACAGGCAACACCAATCAATGTTTGTTCTCGTCGCAAAAATGTGTGTTTGTGTGCGCTGGTGTATGGGCTAGCATCATATGCGCCTGATTGCCTAGACAAGATCTATGTGCGTGCCACCCCCCCGGTGTCTCCAAGATTCCCGTATGGAGCACCGACTAGGAAAAAGAAAGGCATCAAACTCTTTCTTTCATTCTTATTATTTTTTTCGAAAAGGACTCCACGTACTGCTAAATGCACATGCATTTGATGTCTCTCTATTATTAGATCGATGTGGCTTGTGAGTGTGGGTGCGTACTGTCCCCCGTATGTATGTTGAAGTGCTAGAGCCCGAATTATTGTCCCTTAAACCGATGTCATTAGTTTAAGCCAGGGTCATTAGTTTAAGCCAGGGTGAGAGTAGATCTATGCCCTGTTTTCCGACAAGTTGTACGAAGAATGCTTGTGTGTAAATTATTGACATTAATATTTATTAGAAGCGAACCACCGGATTCCACTAAACGACCCAAAAAACTTTTTTTTTTCGAAGAGGGAATCATTCAGTGGTCCTCACATGTTCGGAAAAGACCTCAAACAAAGATGAAGAAAAGCAATTCGGCCCCTCAAACTAAATCATAGATGAAATAACACATTTATACAAATATATAGGTGAATTATTTTCTACACCCCGGGCCATGCATGGCTCGGGTTGCCCGGGGTGTAGATCCGCCTTTGCCCCTCACCACCGCTTATGCAGTTGGGCCTCGAAGCACGACTGTTGACCTCCCGCCGGGGTGGTAACCACTTGAGGCGGGGCTAATGTGTGGCGTCGTGCTAAAGTCAAAGATAACCCAAATAGGCATGTCGGCCTAGAGGAAGAGGCTTAGGAGCCGATGGCGCCCAAGCGCGGAGTGGCCTCGTCGGCCAGGGGTAACTGCGCTCAGTTGCAACATCTCCATCATTATAGGTAAACTCCGCCCACCGAAGCTTAAGCTTCCGTAACTTCCCCAAGAGCTTCACATCCCTTTGTCCCCACCCATCTTCCACGAGGCTCTTAGGATGTAGTAACTGATTATCAATTTCAAAATAATCACTTCATAAAGAAGACCAACTGGCCGATTCGAAAAAAAAAGGTGTTCACAAGTTCAGAGATCATTGAAATAATGCGGGGCAATGGGTTTTCCCTGAATCAATCCAACTCACTTCTTTTCTTTTATCTCCTTTTGCTAGTAGTAGAGCACCCTCATGTTTTTCCTATCGAATAACGAGACGAGTATGTATTTGTGAATATTTTGCATATAAATAAAACATATACTACAGAAAAACTCTTCTACAGTTCTTGTCTCGAATTTTTGTGTGTGTGTGTGAGCCGGCAGGCAAATGATGGATTGGCTGGACGATGTGGACGTGCAACCGGAGATGTGGCCGATCGCCCACAGCCACAGCGTGAGTCGGTGCATATGCAGCACGTCGTGATGTCGTATCGACGCCGTCCACGCCCAAGCAAACCCAACAATTTGTTAGACTAGTCACAGTGGGAAGTAACATAAACTAGTATCATGCATATGATACTAGTCTATGTTATTATCTTCATAATGGGTAGTAACATATTTATAGTATCATGCTATGTCGCATTTATTAACATGTAGACTCATTGTGCATCGAAATCCGTTATGTTACGGTATAATATTATGATACCACTACACCCTCTCTCTTCATTTATTATTGTGCCACATCATCTTTTTGCCAACATGGCATGCATGATACTAGCTATGATACCACCACTGTGGCTAGTCTTAGTACTCCCCTCACTCCTCAATCAACACCAATCAATACTTTTAGTACTGGTATATAGTAGTAGTTCAGTGTCTTGCGTACACCAATCGTTGTCCGACAAACAACGTGTACTCAGTGTTAAGCCACCACATAAACAAACTGGACTACTGTAGATTAGAACAGTTGGAACCCATGATTACAGATGTCGAGGCACATAAAACAAACTGGGCGCAGCTCTCGAGGCAGCTGCCCCCACGGAACGGAGCCTGGCCCTGCCGCCTGACCGGCAACGCGAGATGCCATTTGCGTGAAGTAGTAGTATATTCGCACAAGGAAGCATCTTCCAGAATCTTGAGGCGTGCAGGTGTACGAGATTGCAGCTTGCTTGCCCAGTTGGTCCGAAACGTGCACGGCAACCAAGACGAAACCTGGCATTCTGCGAGCCTCTCTCGGTTAAACAATGGCCGCACGCACAGGTTGCTTGTGGGCACAAGATCTGTGTGCCAGGTGCCACTGCCAACCTCCCGGCGGTGTGGCGCGCATGCACTACACTATTCGAAGGCATCAAGCTATTTTCCGTTCTTTTTCTCTTTTCTGAAAAGGACACCACGTAGTATGAGACACGTACTGCCGAGTGTGCTGTCTCTAAGGGTGCAGACGGACACGGACGTCCGGCCGTCGAGTAAATAGCACTGGCGGTACCACAACTTGTACGATGGGTGCATTTAAATCACTCAACTCACAAAACAGTAAAACCCGTCACTAAACTTGTCAAGTGTGTGCACATTGATCACAAACAAGCCACGTCAGCCGATTTTTGTCTTGGACCGGTCACGCACAAGCAGCGTGAGCTCCTGGGCGGACAGTAATCTTACAACAAGCCCCAACTTTCTAATTTGATGAGGTGGACGTGAACCCCACCTGTCAGCCACCTCATTTTTCCCCATTCTTCTTCTTCCTCCCCATGTGTATCTCCGACTAGATCCATGAACCTCCCAGCCCGACCAGGATCCCCGTGGCCAGTGCTCTTGAACTCGTGGCTCCATGGCGTGTCGACACTGATGTAGTCGCCGCCGTCCTCCCTCCACGCTCTGGCGGTCGGCGGCCCTGCTCCATGCTCGCGTAGTACGACCCGGCGTCCATGCCGCCGAACCAGTGCTCGTCCAACAAGTCGCTAGACGTGGACATCGTGCTCGGCGTCGGAGAGCCATGGACGTCCTGTTGAAACCAACAACACTAGTCTAGATCAATTACGGTGCAATCTTTAGGGTTTTACCCTTGTGGTGTGACGGATGCGAGAGAGAGAGAGAGAGAGAGACCGAGAGGAGAGATGTGAGATCGGCGTGTCTACCTTGCCTCCGTGCGGTGTAGAGCTCCAGGAGCCGGCGATGGTGGTGTGGTGGTGGGTGGCGAGGTGAGTGAGTGGAGTGTGGCGGCGGAGGAGCTTCCCGTGAGCACTGCGCTAAACCTAGATTGGTAGGTATCTCTCGGTGGGGTGTGCTGCACACGGTGAACCTCGTGGTGCGTGCTGCTGGCCTCCCCACCTCTCTTTATAGCGCAGGTCACAGGGGCCCTTCAACCGTTTCGGTTAGACGCCCCCGATCAGGGCAGAGTCAAGGGACGTGATCGAGCCGTTGGGTTCGGTCACGTTGAGATCAATCTAACATTCTCCCCCTTGATCTCAGCTTTTACTTTTACTCATTTCATCACAGATCAGTATATAGAGCATGTTTCATCGTCTCAGCTCAATTGCCGATAAAATCAGACAGCTACAATATACCTCTTGTTTTGAAATAGATTCTTTAATCTTTTGGGCCTCTTTATTGTCCGGAAATCATATAGACTATACCATAAACCCATGTCGACCATGTGTTCTCTAGACACATTGGGCAGTAAGCCTTTAATTAGCAGATCTGCAAACACTGGTGTGTTTCTTTTATCTGTTCCTCTTATGCTCCAAGCATTTCAACATAATTCCGGACTTTCTCCTTTACAACGTATAACTTTGTGTCAATGTGTTTGGCACCACACTTGACTCGTTGTCTTAGGAGTGAATTACTTAATGGTTATTGCTGTTGTCAACCATTATCTATTCCGGGCACAGGTTTCCTTAACCATTTTTGCCTATCCCTCAGCCTCATATGATGCTATAACATGTCTTTACATCACACTGATGTCAAGCTTTTAATTCTTTGGAGATTTTCCACACAAAAACTCCAAATGTGAAAATTTAGCGACAATTGTGGATTTCGCTATACATTTCACAAATTCTTTCAGAGTACTCACAACCTTTTGAGAGCACTCTTATAGATCTATCTTTGTACTCACAACCTTTTGAGAGCACTTGTTTCTTTTAGCATGAGGCCAATATCTTTGATTCCATTCCAGTGATCTATATCTGGATTGGACATTGCCAAACCATTCCGAATACGTGAATTTTCAGGGTAATATTGAGCAACCAACAGCGGAAGCATATGGTACCATATCCATTTGATCCGTTCTATGTTATCTCTTGGAACACTAAAGTTCCCAATTCCATTACCCTTGTCAATAAGAACAGGCATAGGTTTTCTCGACATGCATGCTTTAGAGACTTCTTCTCAGCATGTCCATTTGATATTTCTAATACCCCTTTTCTTCTTTTCTCAGTAAATCTCGATACTTATAACGAGAGACACTCTACCGAGAATACTCTTTTGAGGACAAGAACTTCTTTTCTCTGCCGGTAGTAGATTGACATCACCACTAGCAAGTAGGATATCATCCACATACACGGGATTAGGAAATGAATTTCCCATTCTATAAGTTTGCACAAATGCGATTGTCCTCTCATTTTCTTTAACCCAAAATAACTTTTGATTCTAGAGACTTGCTCTAGTCCATAAGATCCCTTGTGTTCTTTACTTTCATCTGATGTAACTCAGATCATTATGTGCCATTAGCATTCATTATACTCTGTTTATTCTCTTAGCGCAAATCTTTCGATCTAAAATCGCTTTTCACATATTTCCTTTGGAGTCACATTAGTGATGTAGACCCATTATAGCCTACTGTTTTGGCTCCATTGTAAATTACTTATGAATGGTCGGGATTCACATAGTATCTAATCATTAAGACAAGTAGACACTTGTCAAAATCGATTGAGCGCTGCTTTTAATTTCTGTAAATGAGGCGGGATCTACCTTCATTTAAATTTCTCTGATATAGACTTTATAGTCATCTGTTTTTCTCATATGGGGATGTCGTTGCTCTGTCATTGCCTAGAGGCAATAAATTCTGTAGTCTTTTATTGCCAAAAGGCAATAGCTGTTACAAGGACCTAAAACACAAGATCCATGTTTACTTGTCCATCTCTTTTATGAAGCAACAAGCTCCCCCAGATAAAAACTATTCGAGCCTTAGGTATGTTCATACCATGCTCCCCCAGATTACTCCATTTTCTCCAAAATGGTGTATCCTTAATCCTTTTTATTTGGGTTTATTCTGTCAACCTGTCTTCTTTATGGCACTTTGAGTACCGTCCTTAGTCTCCTTTCGGAGCTGTAAAATATCCAAGAATACATCTATCTTTTTACTTTAGGGGTATCATTATTGTGATCGTCGTACTCTCCCAGACGATCACAATTCATTATAGATCTCCTAGATACATAATATGCATCACATTATCTGAGGTATAGGGGAGTCTATTTTGTAACACTCTCTATCTCCCCCTCGAAATGTGGCAAGAACCTTTTGCCACAATTTCGAAACTTTTGATTATCTGCTTCATTCAAAATGAAGTTATCTTTGATCTACTTCATTCAAAATGAAGTTGTCTTTTTAACGTATGGGAGTACTTTTTCTTTATTCCTTTTCAGAACTCACAAGAGTTCTTTCTCAATGATACCTTTTGTAAGTCACACTTGCATACCATTCTTAGCTTAAGGTTCATTTGTAACTTTATTCACTTTTGACCCATTAAGTGTTTTATAACTATGACACATAAAATGTGCAATCGATATAAAAACACATGAGTCGTCACATCTTTCTCCTGTCATACAGGATAAGTCCTTTGTCAAAATTTTCTCCCGCCATGCGGGTATTTTCCCAGACTTTTCCCACCACGTGGGTATTATTATCGTCTTTTCCCGTCATGCGGGTATTATCGTCTTTTCCCGTCATGCGGGTAATGAAGAGACATAGATGCCACAATTGGCTCTTTAGACTGCATATTGAATCATCAAATTCAGAAATAAATCTGAACATTCTTTTATACACATGCTTAATCCAACGTTGGTCAAATTAAGCACTCATGTTGCTCATTTAAAAAATTTCTTCATATGAAGTACATGAAAGAAATTCGTTAAACAAAGCTCTGAATGGTTTCTTTGTTTTCTTCATGGAGAGTACATGAAAGACATTTGTCAAACAAGACTCTCGATGATCTATTTGTATTCTTGGATTAACATCCAAGAATTCCTTTTCTTTTTGCAGTCATTCTTTAGAGAGAACATACTCTCTTACTTTATGACCTTACTTGGTCATCTTTCGGGTCACAAGTAATGAAGTACCCATCTTTTTACTTTCACGAATGAAAGCATGAGAATATTTGTCTGAGAAAACATTCAATAATGATAATAAACAATAATGAGCATAAAAATAACCCTACGTGGTTCTGGTTAAAAATATGCACATTAAAACTTTCTTTTATAATAAAAATCACCGTTGGGCAGAATTAGAATGAAAAATCATTTTTCTACACTAATTCTACATCACCGTTGGGCAGAAGTAGAATTAATGCACAAAACTTATAAACAGTATGATGATAATATTTCTATCGCAATAAAGAACTTTGTTCCGAAAATAACATCATCAACTCTATTGCAGCGGAAAACTTGAAATATACATATTTCTATAGTTCAAGAGCATTTCTTGATCTTTTATCTTTTCTCTGAAAATTTATCTATTAGATGCAAACGAGTAGCATCTTTTATCTTTTCTCTGAAATTGATCACTTTGATACAAAATTATCAGAGATCTAGCACTTTGACTATAGAACTCATATAATTATAGTACTGCTATCATCAACGTTGGTCAGAAGATAACAATACCATAATTAATCTGTTAAACAAGTATTTCTCTTTTTCCTCCTCTCTAATTAAATTTTCCCGTTGGTTCCAATTTAATTAGAGGAGAGTCCTTTTATTTTACAGTAGAAACTGTAAAATATTTTCTGTATTTCACAAACATTGCACTGTTCTGGTCCGTTCTCTAAACAAATTCATTGAATTTGAAAAGAGATCATCTTTTAGCAAAATCTTTGTCATGAAAGACTTTTCTATTCTTTAATTAAAATTCTCCTAGATAATTTAATTAAAGATCTAAACAAATTCACTGAATTTGAAAGAGATCATCTTTTAGCAAAAAAACTTTGTCTTAAAAGACTTTTCTGTCCTTTAATTAAAATTCTCCTAGAGAATTTAATTAAAGATCTAAACAAATTCACAGAGGAATCTTTTGACTTTTCTGTCCTTTAATTAAAATGCTCCTCTTAAATTTTAATTCTCTCTTTTAATTCTTTTGACCCTTTAAATTTAAAAGGAGCACATTTCTTTATTTGCAGCGGAAAAACATGAAATAAAATTCCATGAACTTTATACTTTTCAGAAGCTTTTCTTTTACTTTTCTATTCTCTAAAACAAAATTTTCGTTGGATAATTTTTTAATAGAAAAAAGTAGTTGAAATTTGCCTAAAATTAGACAAAAACAACTAAACGGCTTCTGAAAAAAATAAAAAACAGAGAAAAAACTCTGCCCAGAATTCACGTGGCCCAGCCCACGGCTCTCCACTTTTGGCCCATGGCCCATTTCTTTACGCGCCGCGCGCGTGCGGTGCGCAGCCAGCACTAGCGGCCCACGGCCTCTATACTTTCGGCCCGCAGACCCGTCTACTGCTAGGTTTTTGATCGTGGCCGTCCATTCCAATCGGACGGTCCACCGCGCTCCTCGCGAGAACAAAAACGACCGAGACGCCGCCCGGGAGGAAAACCCTAGATCATTTCCCCCCTGAGCGCGTCTCCCTCCCGTTGCTCTCTGTCTACCGTCGCCGACGCCGGAGACGGTGACCGTGGACGGAGACGACGACGACCGCCACGGCGGCGCGCCGCTCCAACTGCTTCTCCCTCTCCCCATCTTTTCCTCTGTTCTCGCTCCGCGTCGCAGCGACGAAGTCGAGACCGGCACCCCTCTGGCCCCTTGCCGACGCGTGCGTCCACCCGCAGGTGAGCGCACCGTCGTCAAGCGGTGCAGTGGCGGTGCCACTTTGCCGGCGACGACCGGTAGGTGGAGATCCGGCAGTATGCCGTCTCCTTTTTCTCCTTTTATTCGGTTTCTGATCCGATCTAGGGTTAGGGTTCTTTGCTCCCGAAGGAGTGTGTTCTTCTCCCAGATGCCTCGGCTTGCCGATGCGCATCTGGGTCGAGAGGAACTGGCGCGGCCAGAACGGCGGCGCACTTTGCCGGCGAGATCCGAGGACCTTCCGGTGAGCTTTCTTTTCCCCATTTGCCTTCTTTTGTTCGAATCTGGCATTTAGGGTTTCGGGGAGGGGAAATCTCTTCCTTTTCTTTCTTTTGATTTTTCTTTTGTTTTTCTTTTCCAACCGAAAGGATCTAGAACTAGCACTAGCTCTGATACCAATGTTATAACCAACAACACTAGTCTAGATCAATTACGGTGCAATCTTTAGGGTTTTACCCTTGCGGTGTGACGGATGCGAGAGAGAGAGAGACCGAGAGGAGAGAGGTGAGATCGGCGTGTCTACCTTGCCTCCGTGCGGTGTAGAGCTCTAGGAGCCGACGATGGTGGTGTGGTGGTGGGTGGCAAGGTGAGTGAGTGGAGTGTGGCGGCGGAGGAGCTTCCCGTGAGCACTGCGCTAAACCTAGATTGGTAGGTATCTCTCGGTGGGGTGTGCTGCACACGGTGAACCTCGTGGTGCGTGCTGCTGGCCTCCCCACCTCTCTTTATAGCGCAGGTCACAGGGGCCCTTCAACCGTTTCGGTTAGACGCCCCCGATCAGGGCAGAGTCAAGGGACGTGATCGAGCCGTTGCCATGTGTGCGTTGTTAGGTTGATCTCCTCCCGTGTGACCCAACGGTCACACCGGACCCTTGACTCGGCTCCCTGATCGGGGGAGCCCAAACCGTTTGGGTGATGGGCCCCTGTCGCACCGGCTATAAAGGGAGGTGGGGACCACTAGGGCACGCACGCCAAGACAGTCGTGGCCTCCCCACCTCTGCCTACCGATCGAGGAATGCCGGACAGCGACGGGAAGCTCCACTACCCCGTCTCTCACGGCCATCGCCGGCCACACCCACCATGCCCGGCTCCAGCTCCTCCTCAAGAGTAAGGTGAAGGTACGGGATCCTTTCCCTCTCTCTGTTTCTCTCTCCCTCTCGGTCTCTCTCGCATCCGATTCACATGGCAAGGGGAAACCCTAATAGAATCTACCGTAGAAGGTTTAGACTAGACGATCAAATGCAAACACGTCCTGCTCGCCGTCGACCATCTCCGCCTGGTAGGATGTCCCGACGCCGGACGTGACCGCGTGCTGCCGCTGGAACGCGACGACGGCGACGGCGTCCTTGATCTCCCGCGCGCTTTCGAATCCGAATGAGCCGGCCGCACGGACGGGGAGCCAGGCGGAGTCGGCGAAGTTAAGGCAGGCGTCGCGGCCGGAGAGCTCGAGCGCGGCGGCGTCGTGGGCGCGCGCGGCCAACTAGGCGGTGGTGAAGGTATCGAGCCAGAGCCTGGAACTCTTCGCAGCGGTTCTTTAGGAACGTGGCGCGAACGTGACAGCTTTTCCTCGCGCGCGGACGCGGACGCGGACCTCGACGACGATAGGGCGGCGGAGCGCGTCGGCCTCTTCACCTTCCTCCTCTCCTCCACCACCGAGGCGCTCCCCGTGTTTGTGCAGGAGCGCCTACCGCGTCTCCTCCTACGCGTCGCCAACGCCGTTGTGCTCCTGCCGTTCCAGCTGGTCCTGGCGGCTGTGTTTGTGACTCTGGCGTACTAGCTGACTGGTCTGCGGCGGAGCCGGCGTTCGGGTACTTCGTGTTGTTTATCTGGCTGGTGTTGTACACGGCGAACTCGTTGGTGGTGTGCTTCCCGGCGGCGGCGCCGGACTTCTTGGTGGGGAACGCGGCCATCCAAGGCGTGATGGGCTCCTTCTGCAGCTGTGCCCTGCCGCCGACGATGGTCACGCGCATGGACTTGCAGGCGCACGGGCCAACTCCCGCCGTCGACGAGCTCGCCGCTCCCGCACCGCCGGCAGGTGCCGCCGTGGCCTCGGTGATAGTCTTCACTAAAGATTGGTCAACGGGGTTCGATCTGCAAACAAATTAGAAAGATAGGGGCTAAGATACAAGATTACTCCCGCTCCTGACCGGTCCAAGAGGAAAACCAGCTGACGTGGCTCGTTGTGACCATTGTGCACACACTTGACGAGTTCAGTGACAGGTTTTTTTATTTTACAAGATGAGTGATTTAAGTGTACCCACCGCACAAGTTCTGTCAGTGCCATTTACTCTCCGGCCGTCCGTTCCGGCCGCGCCGCTTCAGAGCGCAAAACGGCCGAGTGGATGGGCCGTAAGCGTTATACGGAACCTGGCGGAAAACGTCCGCGTAGCCGCTAAAATTTTGGTCTGTCTCACATACTCGCACATCTTGCAGCAGCAAAGAACGCCGCCGCCGGCGTCTGGCCGTTCGGTCGCCGCCCGGCTTCCGGCTCCACGGCCGGGCGCGCCTCCCGGCTTCCCGCTCCCCGGCCGGCCGCCGCCCGGCTTCCCACTCCTAGGTCGTCCGCCGCCCGGATGAGGAGGAGAAGAATCCGGTGGAGGAAGCGAATCTCACACAGGAAAATCGACATCTTCTTCCCCTTTGCTTGGATGTGGATCGATTAATCCTACTTCCTAATTCCCTTTTGCGTGCACCGTCCTGTTCGTTGGGATCGATCGATTTAGAGTCTGAACCTTGATGGTTGTCTAGACTATTTCCAAATGAAGCAAAGTCTGTACCTTGATGATTTTGTGGGAAGATGAGATTTGCCAGTATTATACAAACGGCTAGTCCGCGTGTGTCCAGCGGACATAGTGGACAACGCAACTTGCGGACGCGGGCGACGCTAGCCTCGCGATTATTGTTTGCGGACGAGACAGACGGATGCGGACGCTCCGTGAACCTGTCCGCCTGCACCCTTAGCTGTCTCTCCATCATTAGCGTGCCTGACCTAACCCTGTAGGTTTGGGATGCCTCCTCTATGATTGTTATAACAGGAGCCCCTCATACGTTAGCGTTAGTTTAAGATAGAGCCAGTAGATTTGATGCCCTGGTTTCCGACAACTTGCACGCAGCCACGCTACCATGCGGGATGCTTGTGCGTTAGTTAGTTAGTTATGTTTGAAAAATGTTAAAAAAACACAAGTGAACTATAATGGAATCTATAAACAAAAATTTAAGTTCAAAATTTACTGTAGTTCCACACCGTTACTAAAAAGAGGGCATATAGGGGGTTATTAGAGGCAAGTCCGTCCCTCCTTGAGTTTAGGGTTTTGTGGAACAACTTAACCCACTTGTTGTATTTTTATGAAAAGAAAACGCTTTGGTTGTGGTTGTGTGATACCTAGTACTAGTAGTAGTAATTGTGGTTTTATGATATTAACTTGACTAATATGAAATACTCACTCTGATCCAAAAAAAATAGTGTCGCCATTTATAGTATAATTTGTACGTGGGCACTTTATTTGCAGCGACATTTATATGGGATGGGAGGGAGTAAAAAACAAGTCATGAATAGATAAGCAAACGCCATGGTTCCTTTTGCCAAGCGCCACCTATTTAAAATATGTATTGAGTGCTCACAAATCATACATATGGTTATACTCCTTATCTAAAAAAAAAAAATCATACATACGGTATGGCCCTGTCAAGGAGGTCGCTTTCTTCGACACCCAATAGACTGGCTGGTAACTCACGCACTGAAAAAGAACCACTCAGAAAGTCACAATCACCCCTCTTCCAACAGTATATGAACCGGAAGCACCAAACCTCACAATAAAAGTTCAAAATCCGGGTCAGCTCCGAGTCATCAAAGCACCTTCTAACAATAAGTGGGGGCTGGTTTCCATGTTAATGATCTCAATTACTCGGTCTAAATTAGAAACATCGATTGCTTGGTCAGTTTTCTCTTGGTTAGCTTACTCCACTCATCAAGTACTAATAAAATGGCTCCTTTGTCTTTCGAATCCACAATAAAAAAATGGCTACTTTGTTTCAGCAAGTTACCTATTTTCCTGCTCCGGTAATATGTTTTTTGTACGAGACGAAAGCGACGTCGGTGGTGGTATCATATTCATCGTAGAGCTTGACGGATACGTACTATGTCGCCACTCAGCACCGTTGTTTTCAACCGCGACGAAGCACGCCGGTGGGCTCAACACGCAGTACGATTGTGATGGATGGGCGTGACGTTTTTTTTTTACTTTATACTTTCGCTGTTTGCAGTGTTCACCACAGAGAAAAGTGCCATTCCGATGTGCCAAATGCAGGGTGTCGACATTGTGGAGTTTTCTGCTGGGCCCGGCTAGTTCGTGCATCGACGAGGCTGTCAATTCTTGGCATCATATGTAACATAACCCCGTGGCCCGTGCTGCCATTGTCTGCTTGACCTGAATATTAACAACTTAGCAGCGTTGAATACCGTGGTAGCTAGTATTCAGTACACTTCCTTTGACATACAGTTTATAGTACACTTGGTAGGACTAAATATGCTTATGTACATGGAAAGAGGGCCAAGCGCTGCAAAAGACAACAGAAGATGTCAAAATGTAACGGACGATTCCGTCCACTTCGCTAGGTGAAAAATATCAGAGATCATCAGATCAAAGACGTTGAGAGTGGCTGCTAATTTCTTTGGTCAAATATCGCACACAATGATATATGATAGAAACAGTTGCTCTGGGCATATATACAGTCACGCTTGACTTAACCTGGTCAGACGAAAGAATTAATTTCCTCCTATTATTAGACACGCAATGGAATTGGTTATTCCCGCTAGATTCCTCTCCAAGGATGAAAAATAAGTAGAGGGAATTGGCTGAGTCACGCATGACTACTAGAGAGATTCTTAAGTTGGGCAGAAAGGGACCTTGATGTATTATCTCCAGAGGAATAGAAACGAATAAGAACCTTTCGTACGAGTACCAATCAAAGAAATGTGACAGGACGTGGCACCAATACGACATTGTCTACGAGCATATAGGAATGGGTCGTAGTTAAGTATTCTTCCTCTTAACTATACTGTACGCAAAAATGAAATACAGAAGGGAATCCAAAAGGTGTCACCAGTGAGTGAGATTCATCTAGGAGGAAACAAATGAGATCGGGCAACCCCAGTTTTTTGGGTAGCCCCTGGAAGAAGGAACGAAAGTCTTCGTTCGGCCCATCTCTGAATTTTTGTGTTAATTAACAACTCACAGAAGAATTGTTCTCCTGAAACCGTGGATTCATCGGTGTCTCACCTCCTAACCACCCAACATGAACATGTCAATGTTGCCAGAGTAGCTTGTGTTGGCATCAACAAACAAAAGATACTACTCTGCTCGCTCCACACTCAGAGCATCTCTAGTGGATGGTGTAAATATGGACGTGTATATCTTCATATACACGTCCATATACACCCTGCTAAATTATACACGTCCCAGTTTTTCAGTGGAACGTGTATCAGGACGTGTAAATCAGGACGTGTATATTCCAACGGCTCTATTTTCAAACGGCTCTATTCCAACGGCTCTATTTTCAACGGCTCTATTTTCAACGGTCATATTTCTGGTCTATATAAACCACCCCGACCACCTCTCTTCCAGCATCTCTACCTGTGACTTCTCTTCTCACTCCTAGATTTCTGTATCGTCTCTCACGCAACACAATGAACACATCCTCTTGGGACATGAGTTCTTCGTCATCTTCATCTGGCGACGATGAACTCATACTTGCAGCATTCGCCGAGCGCGAGGAGGAAGAGAGGAAGAACTCTCGACGCCATGGCGGTTCCAAGCATGGACGTCAGTCAATCGATCGAGGAAGAGATGCCGGATTTCTTCTTCTGTGGGACGACTACTTCAAACAAGTTCCTCGCTTTCCCGAACATTTGTTTCGACGAAGGTTCGTAATTAGTACACTCTCTGCTTTGGTCCTTTTTCATTTCCATGTCTCATTTACTTTTTATGCACAGATTTAGGATGTCGCGTAATTTGTTCAACCGCATAGCTGATGGTATACTTGAGCATGACTATGATCGTTATTTCACGCAAAAAAGAAGTGCTTCTGGAGCTCTTGGGTTACATCCTCTGCAAAAGATGACCGCGGCAATGCGGATGCTAACATATGGAATAGCAGCTGATGGTGTTGATGAGTACATCCGGTCCGCTGAGGCTACTAATTTAGAGTCTTGCAAGAAATTTGTGATCAAAGTTTGTGAAGTTTTTGGGGAAGAGTACCTGAGATCTCCAAATGAAGAAGACATTGCTAGGTTACTTGCAATAGGAGAGGAAAGAGGATTTCCCGGTATGTTAGGGAGCATAGATTGCATGCATTGGGGGTGGAAAAATTGCCCCAAAAAATGGCATGGCATGTTTAGAGGCCATGTGAACAAGCCCACTATGATCTTGGAAGCAGTTGCTTCACATGATCTTTGGATTTGGCATTCTTATTTTGGTTTACCAGGGTCTCTGAATGATATAAATGTTCTTCAACGTTCTCCTGTTTTTACAAAGCTAGCCGAAGGCCAAACTCCTCCAGTGAATTATAGCATCAATGGCCATCAGTACACAATGGGGTATTACCTTGCAGATGGTATATATCCACGGTGGGCAACATTTGTGAAGAGCATACCAGCTCCAACTAGCAGAAAGCATAAATTTTTTGCCAAGAAGCAAGAGGGGGCTAGGAAAGATGTGGAATGTGCCTTTGGAGTTCTGCAATCCCGTTTTGCTATTGTTCGTGGACCTGCTAAAGGATGGAAACGTAAAGAAATCACTGATGTCATGAAAGCTTGTGTCATAATGCACAATATGATAGTTGAAGAGGAGCGACAAACTGGTCGGCAAAGCCGCAAATTTGATGCAATGGGAGAAAAAGTCACAATCTCTCGTACTCATGCAGAAGAACTGAGCTCTTTTATTCAGATGAGTCATCGGATTAGAAATTTCGCTGAACATGATCAGCTTAAACTTGATCTAATTGACCATGTGTGGCAAAACTTTGGCAGCGAGTGATGTCCTAGTTATAAGTTTGTAATCCATTTCTGTTCATCTAGTTTTAATTTATGCAATGAGTGATGTAATCCATGTCTTTGTAATGCAGTGCTATGAATAAAATATTTTTGCTTCACATAGTTCTTACAACAACTAGCAGAAAGCAGTAAATAGTTCTTACAACTAGCAGAAAGCAGTAAATAGTTCTATCAAATAGCTCCGGTCTCGCTCCGGACGGACGCGGGAGAGGAGGGAGCTGCTTCTTTTCCTTGCCCACGAGCGTGGCTGGCTCGTGTTTAAGTCCACGCCGGGTACTCTCGTGGGTAGGACGTGTAAACATCCACGCCCATATACACGAGCCACTGGGAGGCTATTTTTGGCTGAGATGGTGTATATGTAGCATACACGTCCATTTGCACCATCCACTAGGGATGCTCTCAGCTGTTTAGACAAAGAATCTAGTACAAGTGGTGCCATTGACATTTCTCCGTGCGTCTGTGTATGAGATTAACCAAACAGGGTCTAGCTAGCTAGCACGAACACGAAGCAAACAAAGAACAGCTGTTCGTTCCATGAGCACATTGTGTCCAGCGACTTAGCCGAGGCAAGACACGACTGCGTCTGTACGTGTCACGGCTGACAACTTGACGAGGACCTATGCGTGCACAGTGCACTGCACATGCATGCATTATATATGCCCCCTGCTAGATCACACGTGTACCGGCCGGCCGCCCTATAGCAAACACGTCGATCCAACAATACTACAGTAGTAGAACAAAACCTGTACGATAAATTCGTTTCTTTACTTGCACACCAATTAACCCGTTTTAATTAATTTTACGTTCCTGTCCCTGGCTCCCAGCATTCGCCGTACCTGGATGGCGCCACCATGTGATCGGTTCGAACGTACACCTAGACTAGGCAGGCAGCCTCTCTAAACTTTGAGTTAAAAAACTAAGGCCTCCTTTGATTCACATGGTAGGAAACATAAATAAATAGGAATGGTGTAGCATTGACTTGGCCTGTCCATTGAAATTCTATGGGCGTAGAAATGAGATGTAAGATTTTTCCATGAGGTCTAAGGGCATGTACATCGGCAGGCGCTTCGTTAGGCGCTTAGGTGAGAAAAAATAAATACAGAAAAGTCGGATAATTAGCTAAGCGCTGCCGCTCCCAATGCTAGGCGCTTAGTATGTCGCTAATGTAAGGCCAAATCGTTAGCCGAACAGACTCCGCGGGCAGGAAAAAAGGGCATCGCGCCCGACGCTTCGCTTTGCGTCGACGCAACAACGAATCCCAGGATCGGACGGGATTTACTCCTAACGGCCAGGAATTTGTGCCTAGCGCCGCTGTTAGCGCCTCCGTTGTACGTGCCCTAAGCTCATGTTTGTTTTCCTTATGAAAAACACTACAAAGTTTCTACGGGGAAAAACTCCTATAAGTTATCATGCTATGAATCAAACACATATGGAAGGGAAAAATCCACACGATCCAAATTCTATGAAATTCCTTAGAAAATCACGCGAATCAAAGGAGGCCCGAAGCGAGAACTGCCACATACTAGTAGTGGCACTAATCATATATAGGCGCTTTCCGCCCACGTATGAGATGGAAACACACGGCACATGGTTAGGCATACTATACACGCAGTCGCCATGCATAGACCAGGAAGGAATAAAAAGCTACTGTAGCTTTTCTCCGGACGGGAATCTATGATGGCTCGTGTTGGCGAGCGCACCGTGCACGCCATGAACCGGTGACCGCCGCATCGGGATTCCCCTTTCCGGGCAGCAGCACCTACATATGCATCGAGCGGACACGTATATGGCGCCATGATCGCCACACAAGAAAAGCTTGCGCTTTACGAAGCCTGGCCGGCGGGCAGGTCTCGGCGTGTGCGTCTTCTTGGCTTGGGGGAGACGCACCTGCACGTACCTCGCGCGGCTCGAGGGTAGAGTACCTTTGGGTCCAGTCCAGTTGCACGTTGATAATTGGTTGGCCGCCCTCGTCAGAATCGGGGAGCATCTGGGCTTCGATCGCCGGCGAGGCCGCTTTCCGGGAAGCAAGCAGGCACAGCTAGCTTTCGCTTTGCTTTGCTTACTGAGATTTGCGCCCGGGTTTTTTATACTCGCTGAAACTTCATGCTGAAGCACAGTCGCTCTGTTGCACGGTTACTGGCTACTCGTACCTGTAATTAATGTTAAACAGATCCTGACGGTTTCACGAATGGGAAGTCGATCCGTTTTTAGATAATAGGGTGCGGATCCCCGGACTCTGCATCAAAATGATGCACACAGCCACCGCAATTATTAAGAATTTGAATATCTCAAAGTTTACAAATTATGGGTCACTCAGCGTGGATGCAAAAATCAACCACTTAAAAAAAGCTCTATCCATCGAGTCTCTTATAAAGTCGCCACCCACCTCGGCAGAAGATAGCCCGTACGACCTGACGCCTGTGACGACACGCACCAGCTGGTCCAGAAAAATAATGAGGCTCGTCTGGGTAACTCGGCGTGCGTGTCCGGCCGGCCACACGGGTGGTGGAGGCAGCGGACAAATTTTGCCGAGCATGTCTTTGCCGAATACCGAGAGGAGCCCTCGGCAAACGACGTATATGCCGAGGGCCTGGATCCTGTATGCTGAGGGAGACATTGCTGAGGGCCGGTTGCCGCCGATCAGGATTATTTGTATGCCGAGCGTAATGGATGCCAGGCAAACGAGCAGAGAATCTGGTAGTGTACGTAAGCCACCTAATTAAACAACATATCTGATATTTCATGCATTTTACATCTTTTTCATTTCTAAAAATGTTAACAAAACACCGGTGAACCATAATGGAATCCATAGAGAGAATTTAAGTACAAATTTTACCACTGTTCCCACCCTTCTTAAATACAAGGCATATAAGTTTTTATACTCAAGTCAGTTGCTTCTCGAGTACGTGCTCACGTTCCCTTCGGTGGTCGTGTCGTCGCGGATGGCCCTTCTTCCAGACCTCCTCCCGTTGCCGATGCCGTAGGATGCCGTCGGGCAAAGCCCGAGAAGCGTCGGCAACGACGGGGCCATGTTTCCTCTCTCTCTCTCTCTCTCTCTCGGCGTGGAGGCGGCCTGATGCTATTGTGATTGCTGGCCGCAACAGACCTCCACTCTTGATTTGGCCGTCCTGTTAGCCGGTTGGGGGTTGCGTGTTGGGCGACTGCCGACCTAGGGCTCTGTCTATGCGCCACGCAGCTGGGTGGCCTTGACGTTTCAGCGATGACATTGAAATGTTGTGATGTAGGGGGTTGGCCCGATCTTCACGGATTTGAGGGGAAAAGAGGATGAACACGAAGAACACGGAGGTGGAAACGAAGAACACGAGGGGAAAAGGGCAAATTCGTGGGGGATAACTCGCGAAGCCTACGAGGGAGAATCACCCGGCAACAAACCCCCAATGGAGCAGCCTCCGGATCCCAAAACCCAAGTCAACAACACGCTTAATGAAACCGATTTCTCTTACCGGCCGGTCCACCGATCCAATAGAATCACCGCAGTGAAAGATTGGTTTGCACTACTAGAGACACCTAAGTGAAAGAGTAGCTACAACAAGAGATTCATCATCCTCCTCGGAGGAACCCATCACGGGAAGGAGCAACGCTCAACTCTAGTTCATTCTTCTCTCCCTCAAATGGAAAAGGGGGAAAGCTATTTATAGTCTTAGTACAAAAGGAGCTGAAAGGTGGTGGGGGTCCGGCCTGGGGGTCGGCCTGGGCCGGCCTGGAGGCCGGTGGCGTCTGTAGGGGGCCCGGCCTTGTGGCCGGCCTGGGCCGGCCTGGAGGCCGGCGTCGTCTGGAGGGGTGCCGGCCTGGGGGCCGGCCTGGGCCGGCTGGGAGGCCGGCCGGCTCTGGTTGGGTGCCGGCCTGGGGGCCGGCCGGCTCTGGTGGGGTGCCGGCCTGGGGGCCGGCCTGCCTGATTTCGCCTCCTTCTTCCTCTCCTTGTCCATGACGCTTCCTTCTCCTCATCCACGCGTACGCCTTGGATGAAATCAACTCTTGGGCTTCCTCGGCACCTCCCATCGGCTTCGTATCCATCGTGTCAAACCTAGCAATGCAAATGGGCGGATGCTCAAGTAGCATACCATTCCAAAGGGTAGGAAATGAGATCTCGAAGAGGATGGAGTTCACCTTTGACGTCCATGGTGACTTGGCATTTGTTGGCATGCTTGACATGGTGATGTCCTTGGGTTGGGCTACATCATCTCCCCCTCCTTCGAAAAGCGTCGTCCTCGACGCTAGCACGTCCTCATCATGTGAAGGAGATAGATGGCTTGACGTTGAAGTGGAAGTCACCATGCCGCCATTGATACCTATACGCAGCAAAGACCAAGCAAAACATGTGCGTGCATGACAGAGGAGCACATCATTGATGACATGTCCCAATTTGTTCATAACACCATTAGCACAACACAAATATATGGAATGGAATACAAATGCAAGGTCAATGTGCAAGCAACTCATCCAAACATCCTCAAAATGTGGGAACACAAAATCTCCAAGAAAATTAGAGAAGGCTAAGATAGCTATCTCATTTTGAACCATATGATGTTCATTGCATTGAAAGCATCGGAAAGAGAGGTTTGTGAACCACACAAGGTGAGAGAGGCTCTTATCATCGCCATCATGGGTGCAACCAAAGCAAAGAGAAGAGCAAGTGTTCATCAATTTTGTTGCAACACCAAGAAGATAACATCCCAAGGCCTCATGACAAGACATGCTCAAAATATCATTATGGTGACCAACAAACATAAGGAAAGAGAAATTGCTCATCAAGTTTGCGGCAACACATAAATCATCTGCAAGGAAGATCAAGGGAGCATGAATGTCACAAAGGAAAACCAAAGCACTAACATGTTTGCACGCGAACCAAAGGAAAGAGCAATTGTTCAATTTGTTCGATGCAAAACATGGAAAAGGAAATAGAGGTTGGTCGGAGGCACAACTCTCATGGTAAGTGCTCTCAAGAGCTCTTTTTGTCAACTCATGTTCAGTTGAAGTTGACATTATGAAGCATGAGCCATTACACACGAAATTCCATAAAAAGAAATTGTGTGCATGGTACATGAATGCATCATCCATCATGATGCGTCTCTTCATTTGCACATCACCAAACACATCACGTTCAAAATGGAAGTGTGAAGTATGCGGATGGTCAACATGCAAAATGAAGGAAGGAAAATTCTCAACATAGCAAAAGGAACCATCTCCAAAAATTGAGAATGCTATGGGGGCAAACTCATTATCAAGCATTTTATCATCATTGCAAGCAACACATAGGAAAGAGAAATTGTTCGACATATTGCATGCAACAATGGGAGAAAATTGGAAAGATTCATAGCAAGGCATGCATGTGGCAAGATCATCACACATAGGAAATTCCACATGATCAACATTGGTTTGGAACAAGGTATCACATGGGAATATGACAGAATCATAGGTGACATCAAAAGAAACATCCACATCATGCAAGCAATCACAAGTCATCTGTCCACTAGTGGGATCATGGCATCATCAACACCCATATGCGTACCTTTGTAGTCCCGCTCAAGAGAAGTAGGTGTTGTGGTAGAGGTAGCGGCGTCCATGTAGCCGACTTGTACATCTTCATGTAAGCATGGGGTGGCATCGTCTTCATCCTGCATGTACATCTTCTCCATAAGAGGCACCATCATGGCGAAGCTTGGCGTCTCATCATCCATGGAACCTAGTAGAACATGAGAGAAAACACTAGAGGTAGAGGGTAAGTTGTTAGAAATCGAAATGTCCTCACTTGACCTATCAACTACCTCTCCCAACTCAAGTGGTGTATCCCTCATTCCCTGAAAATGTAAGCACTCAATCTCGCATATGGTGGAGGCACTGAACTCACTTGCACTCTCACTCAAGTGGGCTAGGTGGCTCTCATTCTCACATGGGATTGGTACCATCTCATCATTCAAGCACATAGGGATAGGCTCGGTATGCTCAACTCCAATCGCCACCTTGGTTGAAGGGAAACTCCCATGCTCAACCTCCTCAACCTTTTCGCCTCCAAAGGTGAATGCCGTAGGGTGGGCATCATCACTCGACTCCTTTGCCGAAGGGAACATCCCATGCTCGGCATCTCCACTTGATTCGACATCCATAGTGGAAGCATCCTCCATGCTCGCCTCCTTGGTCGAAGGGAAAATCCCATGCTCGACCGTCTTCTCGCCATCTTCTTGGTCACCAACTTGTAGTGGAGTCGACGATAAGCTCGGTGAAGAGTCATGTGAGGGCGTGAAGAACTTGGATAACCCGGCAACGAACTCCTCGCGGATGGTCTTGAGGTCGGCCATGAGCTTGTCGCCATCGGCGTCGGCCTTGAGCTTGGCTTGCTCGAAGTTGGCATTGTCGGTGTCGCGCTTGGTCTTCCACTCGTCGAGGATGGCCTTGAGTTTGTCCAATTCCTTCGTGTAGCTTGATCTATGCTTGGACGCTCTTTTGGTTGTGGCGCGCGGAGGAGACTCCCTATGATGTGTACTTGCCGCCATCTTGGAAGTTGATGTAGATGCGTGATGGCGTGGCCTTGAGTAGCTTGAGTCCTCATAGTGGCATCGATGATGATCATGAGTAGACGTACGCCGATGAAGATCCTTGGAGTTCCTTGATGAAGACTCGTGTGCATAGGCACTTTGCGTTGGCCGCCGTCTCGAGGGTGAGGTAGCTTGACGTCGAGTAGGAGGGCGTGTCTCCTTGTCCTCTAGGCGAAGATGCCTTGAGCTCCGTCTCCTTGAGCTTGTAGGTTCTTGACGGCGGTGGCGCTCTTGAGTTCTTGGTCTTGAGGATCGCCGAGGTGGGTACTCATCATCGGAGTCGTCATCAACAAGGTGTGTAGAGCCTTGTGGAAGATCCTTGACGTGCCTTGAGGAGCCGTAGTCGATGTAGGGTTCCACCACCTCATTGGAGTTGTAGTCGAAGTAGTGGTCCACCATGGTGTTGATGCTTGAAGGCTCGAAGTCGGTGTAGCACTCCATGTCGTGGACGGTTGCGGCATCATAGTCGTAGTAGTGGTGGTTCTCCACCATGTAGTCCATGCTCGTGGAGGTGTCGACGATGTCGAGGTCCACCATATCATCCATGCTTGGGGCGCTGTAGTCATTGTCGCTCATGATGTCATCCATGCTTGGCGCGCCGAAGTCGTTGTCGCTCATCATGTTCTCATCATCATGGCCTCCATAGGATGCTCCGCTCTCACTAGACATGGTCAATCACAAGACAAGTGTATATATATGTGGAGGTGAAAGGAATTAAGAAACCAACCTCACCTAGTAGATAGTATTGGAACTAGTGGACCATGCCAAGAGAAACCGATACACAAGAATGCGGGTGACTTGAATTTCAAAGATCCAAACGCAACTCCAAAACACACACGGCTTATGAGTGGATAGGTATGAATTGTGGAAAGCAAATGGAACAACCGGAAACCAAGATATTGTAAAGGCAAGTAGAGAACCACGATGACCACAAAGCAAATACAAGTCGATCTCAAAGGATAGGAGTGAAGCACATAGAAACACACGCTTTGGAAAGTGGGACTTGTGCAACCAAAAATGAGCTAGTGATGGACCTAGCGAAGACTAAAGCTCAAGTCGCACAAGTACAAGAGAAACCAACTCGATTGCAATTTATTGGTGGGCTACAAGATTTGCACAAAGATACCACACCTATGAATTTTTCATCGAGCTAGCGCGACCTACAAGAGATATGGCAATGAGGCTCTCTTTTTTCTTCTCTTTTGAGTCTCTTATGTGCTCTCTTTTGGCCTCTTACTCTCTTTTCTCTTTTGCCTCTTACTTGCTTGCCAACAAGAACTATATCAACTAGCGCATACAAGCTTTGCTCGGAACACTACGAGGTATCAAGTGTGCAAAGTTCAAGCAATCATAGATGAGCTAGTCTCAATAGGTAAGATAAGCACAAATGGCTTGGCTAACAAGTGATGCAAGGTGGGAGAAGGTTCGGGGATGTTATACCTTTCGTCGACGATCTTCACCCGGTGGAGTGGAATGTCCCTTCCTTGCTCACGAAATATGGTGGCAATAGATGATGGATCAACCGCCGTGGTGATGTAGAGCTTGTCCGTAGCTTCGATTAGAGACGAAAATCACCAAAAACGGAGTCCGGAGTGAAAAGTTATGGCCAAAACAAAATTTCAGCAGGGGAACCGGCCTGGAGGCCGGCCTGGGCCGGGCTGGAGGCCGGCGGCTTCTGCCGGGGGTCCGGCCTAGAGGCCAGCCTAGGCCGGGCTGGAGGCCGGCCGGGCTTCCTTCCCGGGACGCGAAAATGCGCGATTTGGGCGGAAAAACGGCCCGAAAAACACCAAATCGGAGGGAAAATCAATGGAATTTGGCCATGGGAACGCAAAGGGAGGTAGATCAACAAGTATAGCAATGGATCCACGGATCAAAACCTACCAAAACTCACAAGAATCTCAGATCGATCCAAAAGCAATTTGGGGCTATTTTTGTTGGAAATTTTCGAAATTAGCAAAATCAAAGAAAATTTTTGTGGATATGGGGTGGAAACAAAGGCAAATCCGTGGCAACCCTTGCTCTGATACCATATGATGTAGGGGGTTGGCCCGATCTTCACGGATTTGAGGGGAAAAGAGGATGAACACGAAGAACACGGAGGTGGAAACGAAGAACACGAGGGGAAAAGGGCAAATTCGTGGGGGATAACTCGCGAAGCCTACGAGGGAGAATCACCCGGCAACAAACCCCCAATGGAGCAGCCTCCGGATCCCAAAACCCAAGTCAACAACACGCTTAATGAAACCGATTTCTCTTACCGGCCGGTCCACCGATCCAATAGAATCACCGCAGTGAAAGATTGGTTTGCACTACTAGAGACACCTAAGTGAAAGAGTAGCTACAACAAGAGATTCATCATCCTCCTCGGAGGAACGCATCACGGGAAGGAGCAACGCTCAACTCTAGTTCATTCTTCTCTCCCTCAAATGGAAAAGGGGGAAAACTATTTATAGTCTTAGTACAAAAGGAGCTGAAAGGTGGGGGTCCGGCCTGGAGGCCGGTGGCGTCTGTAGGGGGCCCGGCCTTGTGGCCGGCCTGGGCCGGCCTGGAGGCCGGCGTCGTCTGGAGGGGTGCCGGCCTGGGGGCCGGCCTGGGCCGGCTGGGAGGCCGGCCGGCTCTGGTTGGGTGCCGGCCTGGGGGCCGGCCGGCTCTGGTGGGGTGCCGGCCTGGGGGCCGGCCTAGGCCGGGCTGGAGGCCGGCCGGCTCTGGTGGGGTGCCGGCCTGGGGGCCGGCCTAGGCCGGGCTGGAGGCCGGCCTGCCTGATTTCGCCTCCTTCTTCCTCTCCTTGTCCATGACGCTTCCTTCTCCTCATCCACGCGTACGCCTTGGATGAAATCAACTCTTGGGCTTCCTCGGCACCTCCCATCAGCTTCGTATCCATCGTGTCAAACCTAGCAATGCAAATGGGCGGATGCTCAAGTAGCATACCATTCCAAAGGGTAGGAAATGAGATCTCGAAGAGGATGGAGTTCACCTTTGACGTCCATGGTGACTTGGCATTTGTTGGCATGCTTGACATGGTGATGTCCTTGGGTTGGGCTACATCATGTTGTGACCAAGTTTATGGATACCGGAATGGAAAAATTTCCCGAGGGGGCTCGGGATTTTCGGTTACCGGAAAAAATCCCGAGAAATTACCGCCCAAAATTTTTGAACAAATTTTGAATTCAATTTTTTTCGGAAAGACTTAATACGTGTGTAAGCCCAAATTCTTCACCAACATGACTGTACTGCAGTGGTATGGTTCTAGTGTAGTACATCAATGGTATATGGTAGGTCTCGAGTTCAAAACAGGTCAGTCTCAGTTTTGCATCAATATGTGATTTTTGGATAAAAACCTCAAAAACATGTCCGGGAAGAAATTCGAACCATGGTCATCAAGGCTGGAGGACAGTCCCACGGGCCGACGGTATCACTACACCAAGTTATCTTTAGGTCATATTAGCAGATGCATAGTACTTATCGAGATGCCTCAGTTCATCGAGCAGATGACCAGATACCGATCTGTTTATGGTTTGTATCCCGACTTGCACAATAATTGATGCACAATCAGATTGGATGGACAACAGGCGCATCACACCACTCCATTGTTAGAGATATCCCTTCGATGTCACACCAATTTTTGCTTCCATAGAATCGTTATGGTGGAGGAACAGTCTATATGCTGCAAATATTGCTTCCTCTTGGAGTTCCTGAGAATCATTCCTGTACCGGCATTTCCTTCGTCATCGGAGGATCCATCCACGGATAGCGCTGAAACTTTAGAGTTAGATTTGGCCACACCACATTAACTGCTACTTCATCTGCTCAGTTCCTGAGAATCATTCCAGAATCGGCATTTTCTTCGTCATCGAAGGATCCATCCACGGATAGCGCTGAAACTTTAGAGTTGGATTTTGCCACACCACATTAACTGCTACTTCATCTGCTCTGAAATATAGGACATTTTAGCTAGCTATAACGTCTTATATTGTGGAATGGAGCGAGTAATTAATAATATGATTGACTACAACTTTGATAGAGCTCAAAACATAACCCTACTACTCAAACTAGCTAATAGTGTTATGGAAAGTCAAACTTAGTAGAAATGAGAAAATTCCATATGCGACGATGAGAGGCATGAACCCTCCCCACCGGGTTATGCTTCAGTCTACCAAAAAAAATTTACGGCTTGAGGGTTTAGAGTTCAGACAGGGTTCAAAGCAATTTTCAGTCAACCCAAAAAAAAAATGCTCTAGTCTGCCATTGGTTGAACAATTTACTGTTTCTTTTCGGCTTACGACGTTTCCCTAGTCACCACCAAATCACTCAAAGCTCTGGGATCCACCATGCGACGATTGCTTGGCTGGGAAGACGTGGACGTGCAACAGATTGTTTAGAGTAGGATTTGGGCACACCACATTGACTGCTAATCTATACCTCTTATAAAGCAAAGCCCCAGTAAGATGCATTAATTATTTTTCTATCTCAATATGCAAACTATTCACGTCACACACTATTTTAGCTGCGTGAGAATCGGGGAGCATCTGGCTTCGATCACCGGCGAGGCCGCTTTTCGGGAAGCAGGCACAGCTAGCTTTCGTTTTGCTTTGCTTACTGAGATTTGCGCCCTGGTTCTTTAGTCTAGTCACAATGGGAGTAACTTAGCTAGTAACTTGCATGCCATCTAAACAAAAAAGATGATGTGGTAGCTAATTAATGAGGAGAGAAGCAAATAGAGTAACATATTTAGTTACTGTAACATCACGTTTCACTAGGCTAGATGAGTCTATAAGATAATAAATAAGACCATCTATGTTACTTACTTTATATTAATTTGCACTGTGATGGTAATAACTAAGACTAGTAACATATACATGTTACTAGTCTTCTTTACTCCCCACTATGACCAGCCTTATACTCGCTGAAACTTCATGCTGAAGCACCGTCGCTCTGTTGCACGGTTACTGGCTACTCGTACCTGTAATTAATGTTAAACAGATCCTGACGGTTTCACGAATGGGAAGTCGATCCGTAGCACGATGGATGGATGGCGCCTGTGACTACCAGAGGTTAACTCGACGTGCGTGTCACACGGGTGGTGGAGGCAGCGGACAAATTTTGCCGACCGTGTCTTGCCCACGGAGTATATGCCGAGGGCCTGGATCCCATATGCTGAGGGAGACATTGCTGAGGGCCGGTTGCCGCCGATCGGGATGCTTTGTATGCCGAGCGTAATGGATGCCAGGCAAACGAGCAGAGAATCTGGTAGTGTACGTAAGCCACCTAATTAAACAACATATCTGATATTTCATGCATTTTACATCTTTTTCATTTCTAAAAATGTTAACAAAACACCGGTGAACTATAATGGAATCCATAAAGAGAATTGAAAGAACAATCGATGTCGTCTAGAGGGGGGGGGGGTGAATAGGTGTTTAAAACTTTTCCGGTTTAAGGCTTGATAATTGCGGAATAAAACTAGGTGTTTAAATTAACAAGCCAACAACCTAAGTAACCTAGGCTCACCTATGTGCACCAACAACTTATGCTAAGCAAGACAAACAACAAGGTGATAGCAAGATATAAACTTAAAGTACGAAGGCTATCACAATGTAAATTGCATAAGTAAAGAGCTCGGTATAGAAATAACCGAGTCACGCGGAGACGAAGATGTATTCCCGAGTTCCTCCTTGTTAATGGAGTACGTCTCGTTGGAGGGGTGTGAGCTCGCCATAAAAGGCCTACTCAAGATGCCACAAAGGCCTCACCCTATTCTCCGATGAACCACACCCAAGGGTTTGGTCCACCTTCCACTATCGGAATCCTTCAAGGCGAAAACCGGAGCCTTTACAACGATCTTGGGGCACACACCCACAACTCAATCGAGGCTCCCAAACCTTGCCCGAAGCTTCACAATTCGAATGCTTCATGGCACACCAAACCGTCTAGGGTACACAATGCACCCAATAGGCACAAGCTCTTGGGAACACAATGCACCCAAGAGTAACAAGCTTCTCAACGTCAATCCCACGAATCTTCATGGAGAGCACAACCCGATGCAACTAATGCAAAAGGCAAGAACACACTAAGGCAGGAGCACAATCCTTCTCTCCAAAATCCAACCAAAGAAACTAATGCTATGGAGGGATTTAAGAGGAAGAACAAAGAGGAGAAACACTAAGAACTCCACAATCTAGATCTACTAGGTTCCCCTCACTTAGAGGAGGAATAGATTGGTGGAAAGGTAGATCTAGATCTCCTCTCTTGTTTTCGTAAAAATGGACAAGAATCATTGGAGGGAAGTGGAGGAAACAAGCTCACAAGATTTGCAACAATGGAGGAGAGAGAGGGAAAGTGAGCTCAAAAGGTTAGAGAACCATTGGGGAAGAAAGCCCCCTTTAAATAGGTCCCTGAGAAAACTGGCCGTCGGACTCAGATTCGCGCAGGGCCGGTAGTACCGGTCTAAAGGACGGTACTACCGCCCTACACAAAACTGCCCACCAACGGCTCGCTGTGAAAACCCGCAGGGCCGGAACTACCGGGAAATGGACCGGTAGTACCGATTGACCCGGTACTACCGGAACCACTTCCGGGCAAACTTCCGGTTAAAAACGTCGAGAGGCCAGTACAAAAAAACTTAGGTGGAAGTGGTCCCGGTACTAGGCCCGGTATTACCGACCATGGTACGGCCGGTACTACCAGCAAGTACCGCGGTACTACCGGGCACAAAAAACAGCAGAACACCCGGTACGAGAAAAAACATAACTTAATCATTCGGACTCCGTTTCCGATGATCTTGGGATCGTTGGATTCGCAACGAAAAGATCTACAAGATCATGCAGAGAAACATCATAGTCCATCATGGAGGAGGAAGCCACAAGGAGAGAGTTGGGCAACGAAAAACACAGGACCGGAGTGTCCGGGTCCTTTGGGCCGGAGACTCCGGTGGGACCGGGAGACTCCGGACCATCTCCGGACTAGATCCAAACAGTAAAACTAGAACACCCATAACTTTTGCAAATGAAGTCCGAATCGAGTGAATCCAATTTTGTTGGAAAGAGGACGACAAGAGCTACCCAACAAAAAGCAGAAATATTGAAACCAAGCAATGGAGATTTTGCTAATAAATGGAAGAGTGAAACCTTCCGCACGGATGAACCGGCAAAATCTCCAATACCGAAAACGCAATAGAAGACGCATACGAACTCCGTTTTCGGTGAACTTGGTCTTGTCATGACGAGCACGACAAGCACCAAGACCACACCATGATTAGAGCCAAATAAGAACCAATAAAGATGATTGCAAGGATGCAAAGGTTTGAGCTCTCCACGAACGATACGAACAAGATACTCGGTCGAGAGCCCCACGGTGGGCGCCAAATGTCGTGGTGGTTTGCACGGCATATCCATCAGAGATGGAAAAGATTGTGGGGCAAGGCGGCGATGGCGCTCCGGCGGGATTGGGCACAAGCACGGCAAGAACACACGCGATGTACCCAGGTTCGGGGCCCTCTTGTGGAGGTAACACCCCTACGTCCTGCATGTCTGATGTATATCATGGCATAGATCTCGGGCTACATGGTTGCTCCTTGAGCTGTGTTTTTCTCTCTAGCTAGAGGAAGAAGAAGGGGTAGGTGGGGATGAGAAGAGCCCCCACCTCCCAAATATGCATCTAGGGTTTTCCCTCTAAAAAGGTTCCTCTCTTAAGGGCTCCCTGGTGCACCTTATAAAGGGGATGCCCAGGGGACAAAGGGGTGGCCCATTAGGCCCAGCTAGTACTAATCAGGGCAGCCTGCAGCCTGCAGCCAGACTGGGCAGCCTGCAGCCTGCAGCCAGCAGCCTGCCGACTGTTCGTTTGATCTTCATGGTTTGCTTTTCTTGCTCTTTTGTCGAGTCGTGGACTTTGGTATACCCGGGGGTCATTCCCTCGACACTAGCCCCCGAGATCGTGGAGTCTTGCTAGCTTGCTGGGAAGACTTCACGAGCTTCCCCTTGTCTTGCTTGTTGTGGATGAAATGCTGAAGTCGGAGCTGGAGCCGGCTGAAACTGGAGTCCGCAGCCGGACGAAGTCTGCAGCCGGACGAAGGCTGCAGCCGGACGAAGTTGATGATGGGGTCGCAGCATAGAAAACAAAAAATTTCCTACGCAACAAGCGGAATAAACCCTAAGGATCTAGATCTACTAGATGGAGGTAGCGAAGATGAGATCCAATCTCTTACCCTTGAAGATCAACAAACGTGTTTTGTCGGTGCAGGGGTTGGCTAGTCGATCCCCGCAACTAGACTCATCTAGTCGCGAGGAGATGTATTTCCTCGAAGTACAATCCGACGAAGTGCCACAAGAGGTAGCACCTTCGCGGTATCCACACATACGGCTCGATGTAGATCTCCGCCTTCTTGATCCCGCAAGCAAGGTGGAGATGGCTAGATGGATCTCGGCACCACGACGGTTGTGGTGGCGTTGATGGTGGAGTGCTCCATCCGACAGGGCTTCGCCAAGCCATGTGAGAGGGAGAGGGAGAGGAGGAGGCGCAGCAGCCCCTTAGGGCAAAGGGGGGTGGTGCGGCTATGGTGGAGGTGGCGGCAGCCCTCCGGGGAGAGGTGGCGCACTAGGGCAAAGGGGAGGCGGCGGCTAGGGCAAGGGAGGTGCGGCTAGGGCTCCAAGCACTTAGGTATGCCGCACCCCCTCCTCCCTTTAAATAGGTGGAGGGCAAGGGGGAACCCTAGGCTGGCCGGCCTAGGGCTTGCTTGGCCCCCAAGCAAGTGGAGTCCTCCTAGGACTCCTCCTTCTCCTTTGGCCGGTTTGGCCCATATGGGCCATTGTGTGGTGTGCGGCTGGCCCAAGTGGCCAGCAGCACCTCTTTGGTCCATGTGGGCCCCATATCTTATGTGGGTCCCACTTCTAGACTCCTCTAGAACTTTCTAGAACCTTCCGGTACCCTACCGAAATATTCCGGAACTTTTCCGATACCTCCGGAAACCACTTTCCTTATATGAATCTTATTCTCCGGACCACTCCGGAACTCCTCGTGATGTCCGGGATCCCATCCGAGACTCCGAATCACCATTCGTTCATTCCATCAATTATCTCATCACTAACCCTAGCTACATCGGAGCGTTAAGTGTGTGACCCTACGGGTTCGAGAACATGCAGACATGATCATATCAATAATCAACAGCGGGACCGGGATGCCCATATTGACTCCTACACATTCAACGAAGTTCCTTATCGATTGAACCACGATGCCGGAGATTCTTAATCTCATATACGATTCCCTTTGTCTCACCGATATTTAATTTGCCCGAGATTCGATCGTCGATATCCCCATATCTAGTTTCATCTCGTTACCTGGCAAATTCTCTTTACTCGTCCATAATATAGGATCTCCGTGATTAACACTTAATCACATGGTTGCAACCTTTCTGATGCTATATTACCGAGAGGGCCCAGAGATATCTTTTCCGTCACAAGGAAGGACAAATCCTAGTCTTGATTCATGTCACCCAACAAATACCATCGGAGATACCTGAAAGCCACCTTTATAATCACCCAGTTACGAAGTGACGTTTGATGTCCACAAAGCATTCCTCCGGTAAACGGGAGTGACATAATCTCATGGTCTAAGGAAACTATACTTGGCATACTAAAAGTGTTGGCAATAAAACTGTGTGACACGATCAATTGCAACTCTTTATTATTTGGGTCTTGTCCATCACATCATTACTCCTAATGATATGACTCCGTTATCAAGTGACTATAACAAGTCCATGGTTAGGAAACGCTAACCATCTCTTGACTAACGAACTAGTCCGGTAGAGGCTTACTAGGGACACCTGGTTGTTTATATTCCACACATGTATTATGTTTCCGGTTAATACAATTATAGCATGGAGAATAAACTATTATCATAAACATGAATATGCTAATAAACCATTTTATTATTGCCTCTAGGGCATATTCCCAACAGTTGAAGCCTGCAGCCGGACGAAGTCTGCAGCCGGACGGAGTCTGCAGCCGGACAGAGTCTGCAGCCGGACGGAGTTGAAGTCTGCAGCCGGACGGAGTTGAAGTCTGCAGCCGGACGAAGGCTGCAGCCGGACGAAGTTGAAGCCTGCAGCCGAACGAAGTCTGCAGCCGGACGGAGTCTGCAGCCGGACGGAGTTGAAGCCTGCAGCCGGACGGAGTCTGCAGCCGGACGGAGTTGAAGTCTGCAGCCGGACGAAGTCTGCAGCCGGACGAAGCTGAAGCCGGACGGAGTTGAAGCCTGCAGCCGGACGGAGTCTGCAGCCTGATGAACTTGAAGGCGGATGAAAATCCTTTGAGCCAGAGTAAAAGTCTTGAAGCCGGATGTAAATCCTTAAAGCCAGAGTAAAAGTCCTGAAGCCGGGTTAACGTTGTGGCCAGATGAAAGTCCTTGAAGCCGGATGAAAATCCTTGAAGCTGAACCGGGCTCTTGGCCGAGGTGATGGAGTCCTCCGGGTCGGCGTATGCGCAGGACCCGGGAATGCAATGCCGGCTGACGGCGTGGCAGCCCCCAAGTCCGTGACTCGGGGTGGTAGTCCTCCGGGTCGGCGTATGCGCAGGACCCGAGAATGCAATGGCGGCTGACGGCGTGGCAGCCCCCGAGTCCGTGACTCGGGGTGATAGTCCTCCGGGTCGGCGTATGCGCAGGACCCGGGAATGCAATGCCGGCTGACGGCGTGGCAGCCCCCGAGTCCGTGACTCGGGGTGATAGTCCTCCGGGTCGGCGTATGCGCAGGACCCGGGAATGTAATGCCGGCTGACGGCGTGGCAGCCCCGAGTCCGTGACTCGGGGTGATAGTCCTCCGGGTCGGCGTATGCGCAGGACCCGGGAATGCAATGCCGGCTGACGGCGTGGCAGCCCCCGAGTCCGTGACTCGGGGTGGTAGTCCTCCGGGTCGGCGTATGCGCAGGACCCGAGAATGCAATGCCGGCTGACGGCGTGGCAGCCCCCGAGTCCGTGACTCGGGGTGGTAGTCCTCCGGGTCGGCGTATGCGCAGGACCCGGGAATGCAATGCTGGCTGACAGCGTGGCAGCCCCCGAGTCCGTGACTCGGGGTGGTAGTCCTCCGGGTCGGCGTATGCGCAGGACCCGGGAATGCAATGCCGGCTGACGGCGTGGCAGCCCCCGAGTCCGTGACTCGGGGTGATAGTCCTCCGGGTCGGCGTATGCGCAGGACCCGGGAATGCAATGCCGGCTGACGGCGTGGCAGCCCCCGAGTCCGTGACTCGGGGTGATAGTCCTCCGGGTCGGCGTATGTGCAGGACCCGGGAATGCAATGCCGGCTGACGGCGTGGCAGCCCCCGAGTCCGTGACTCGGGGTGATAGTCCTCCGGGTCGGCGTATGCGCAGGACCCGGGAATGCAATGTCGGCTGACGGCATGGCAGCCCTCGAGTCCGTGACTCGGGGTGATAGTCCTCCGGGTCGGCGTATGCGCAGGACCCGGGAATGAGATGTCGGCTTGGCGGCAATTACGCTTCCGAGCTCCAAGTTGGGAGTGATGCCGATGATGATGTTGAACCACCGAGCTTCGCGGTGTGGGCGATGGCGATGGCGTGCTCCCGAAAACCCAGCTGCGGATGGCGCCGGTCAAAGGGGTAGTCAGCTGGAGGAGCCGGTTGGCCTGGGGACCCACTAGCCCCCGAAGCCGTCGAGGTCGTTCGACGTCAGCGGGAGGACCTCGGCAGGTTCATGCAGAAAATAGTCATCCAAGAGGCAAAGTTAGTCATTAGATCTCACTATACAAAATTTATGATGTTTAAAACTTTTGTTGTTTTCTGTAGTCGAAGAAGAGGCGCTGCATCCGAACGGGCTCGCAACCGGTCTAGCAGCCAAATGGAGCTGAAGCTTCTCTGCCGGCTGGCCCATTTTTTGTTACTATTACTTCGCAGCCGGCCGGGCCGGCTCCATCTTTCCTTTTTTTTAAACGGCCGGGCCGACTCCCCTTTCCTTTTTTTTTCTTTTTTTTTATTCTTTCTTTTCTTCCTTTTCATCCGGCCTAATCCTTCCCTTCTTCCGGCCGGCCTCGTCCATCGATCCCCGAGCGGCCGGCCGACGGAGGGGCGAGGTGCGGGGTTGCCGAAGCCAGAGGGCCGGCCTCGTCCATCGATCCCCAAGCGGCCGGCCGACGGAGGGGCGAGGTGCGGGGTTGCCGAAGCCAGAGGCGACCGCCTGGGCGGGGCCGGAGCCGGACGCGACCGCGGGAGAGCGCGGGAGGCGGCAGACGGAGGCGCGCCGGGCCGGTGGAGGCGGACGCGGCCGCGGGGGAGCGCGGGGGGCGGCAGGCGGAGGCGCGCCGGGCCGGCGGAGGACGGGGCGGAGCCTGCCCGAAGCGGAGGGGACGGCTCGAGGCGCAGCGGACGGCGCGAGGCGCAGCCCCCGGCCTAGGCGGGGGTGTGCAGATGAGGGAGGCCAGGAGCTGGAGCCGGCGACCGGCGAGGCGGAGCAGGAGCATCGGCGAGGCAGCTGACGCGAGACGGGAGCTGCCAGACGGGCGTGGAGGCGGCCGGAGGCGGCGGACGCGGTCACGGTGGCGCGCGGGAGGCAGAGGATGCGCGCCGGAGGAGCTTGGGCGTCGACGGAAACAGGGCGCGGACGCGACGGGCGGACGCGGATGCGCACACCGGCGGCAGCGGGACCTGGGCGCGGTCGCGTGGACGCGGGCGTCAATGAGCAGCAGCTGGAGCCGGTTGAGGTCGACGCAGGAGCGGGTGGAAGTCGAGGTGGCAGAGGCGCGGATGGAGCCGAGGATGCGCGGGCGTGGAGGCGAGGACGCATGGGGGAGCCGGCTTGGACGAGGTGGAATCGGAAACGACGAGTTGGCGCCGGCTTAGGAAACGGGGGCGGCCAGGGCGCGCGGGGCACAGCTGGGCGCCGAGGCGGAGGTGAACGTAGGTATCGAGGCGGAGATACGGGCGTGGAGGTGCGCTGGCGGCGTAGATGCGGAGCCGCGAGGTTGACGCGAAGAAGCTCGGGTGTAGGAGGCTTGCGCGGGAGCAGAGGGGATCGAGCAGCAGAGCTCGGCTGGCGCAGATGCGGGCGTCAACGGGCTCGAGTGAAGGAGGCCCGGCGTGGTGGAGTACTTGGTGCTGGAGGTGTCGACCTGCTGCCGGAGTCAACTCTTCAGGATCCGATCCCAAAAACACCTCCCCAGATCCCGATCGAGGGAAACGTCCGCACACGAGTGCGCGGGCACGGACGAAGACGATGCGGACGGAGCACAAGGGCCATGACGACGACGATGGAGCTGCGGGCCTCTTCGGGAGAGAGCTCGGTTGGCGCAGTGGCAGCGACGAGGACGACGACAATGGAGATTGGTCCCGTCGAGAACGGGATCCGCTCGCCGCAAGCCCCACGGTGGGCGCCAAATGTCGTGGTGGCTTGTACGCCATATCCATCAGAGATGGAAAAGATTGTGGGGCAAGGCGGCGATGGCGCTCCGGCGGGATTGGGCACAAGCACGGCAAGAACACACGCGATGTACCCAGGTTCGGGGCCCTCTTGTGGAGGTAACACCCCTACGTCCTGCATGTCTGATGTATATCATGGCATAGATCTCGGGCTACATGGTTGCTCCTTGAGCTGTGTTTTTCTATTTTTTAGCTAGAGGAAGAAGAAGGGGTAGGTGGGGATGAGAAGAGCCTCCACCTCCCAAATATGCATCTAGGGTTTTCCTCTAAAAAAAGGTTCCTCTCAAGGGCTCCCTGGTGCACCTTATAAAGGGGATGCCCAGGGGACAAAGGGGTGGCCCATTAGGCCCAGCTAGTACTAATCAGGGCAGCCTGCAGCCTGTAGTCGGACTGGACAGTCTGCAGCCTGCAGCCTGCCGACTGTTCGTTTGATCTTCATGGTTTGCTTTTCTTGCTATTTTGTCGAGTCGTGGACTTTGGTATACCCGGGGGTCATTCCCCCGACAGATAGCGCTGAAACTTTAGAGTAGGATTTGGGCACACCACATTGACTACTAATCTATACCTCTTATAAAGCAAAGCCGTACTAAGATGTATTGATTATTTTTCTATCTCAAAATGCAAGCTATTCACATCACACACTATTTTAGCCGATCAATTGTCCATATCATCACTACTATCAATAATTAATAACAGTACAGAGTGAAGATTTTTTACTCCCGTGCTCCAGTGCTCCCTCCTATATAAAAAATTCGAAAATCATATTTATAAGTTTTAAAAAATTCTGAAAAATAAATATGGAGTGAGTCAATGATATATCCCATGAACGTATAAGTTTTGAGCTACACAAAATTCACAAAAGGAACAGTAAAGCTCTGGGATCCACCATGCGACGATTGCTTGGCTGGGAAGATGTGGACATGCAACGGACGATGTGCTCTGGGATCCACCAGGCATATGCAGCACGTCGTGATGTCGTATCACCGCCGTCCATGACCACCAAAACCCAACCCTTTATTACTAGTACTCACCCACTCTGCAATCAACACCAATCGAGACTTGGAGTCGTCTCCAAAAGAGCGTACGTAGTACTCCCAATGGCTCCATCAGTAGGAGTAGCATAATTTTCCGCAGTGCACGTCACAGCATCTTGTAGTTTTGCAGCAGTCACTGTCTGTCAAACAAGTGTTACTACTACTAGCTTAGTGCAGAAGACTAGTACTTGCAGTGAATAAAAATTTCGATCTTCAGGAGTACTACTAGTATCTTTCAAGCTGGATTAATTAGTTACGGCCAGCCACCCATGATTACGTGCAATGTTTAAACAAACTGCACGCAGATCTCGAGAAAGCTGCTCCCCTAGAACGAAGCCTGCCCGCGTGACCGTCGACAGTGCAAGATGCCATTTGCCCCTAGTATATTCGTACAACCCATCGACGGAATATTGAGGCGTGCAGGTGTACGAGATTGCAGCTTGCAAGGTGCTCCGAAACGTGCACAGGAGGCATGCAGCCTCTCGGGCTACACGCCTACACAGCACACAAGCTGCACTGCATCCTTCTCCCCAAAGTTTTCATCAGCATTGCTAGCTACGCGTTTGCTTGTGGGCGCTGGTACGTGTATGATTTGCTGACACGTCTCATTCCGTGGACAAGATCTGCATTCGTCGTGCCGACCTCCGGCCGGTGTACACAGTCACAATTAAGGTGCTGCGTGTCGTGCATGCACCTGGCTATTCTAAGATTCCCGTTTGGTTGTAAAAGAAATGCATCCAACACTTTTTTTCTTTATTCTTCATACAGTATTTTTTTCTTCTAAAAGGGTACCACTTTTTTTTTTTCCTTGACACCAAAGGATACCGCTTACAAGTATGATACTACCGAGTGCGCATGGATTTGTTATCTCTTCATTATTAGCGTGCCTACCCCTACCTACTGCCTCCCGTATGTTTGTTGATGAAGTGCTGGAGCCCCAATTATCGTCCCCTAACACTTTGACATTAGTTTACTTAAGCTAGAGTTTAGAGAGTAGATTTGATGCCCTGGTTCCCGACAAGTTGCACGGCGGATGCTTGCTTGTGCGTCAATTATCGACGAGGGAATATTTACAACCTCTTTTTTGCTCCGAAAGAGGAGCAAGTTGCAGTATTTTTCCGGTTCCCGTAGATCCGAGCTACTAGTGTCCATAGCACTTTTTCTACTCATCAACAGAGACACCTTCGAGAGAGGCCTCTCTCTACGTCTCCTTCAGAGATCGGGACCACCGGCGGCCACGTCACACATAACTCCGGTTTGCGTCGTCTTCGTCGCGACGGAGCCCAGCGAGGGGCCTGGCCCACCACGCCCATCGAGCCAACCACCGCACTCCACCGCGGCCCATCCGCGATTAAACAACTCGAACCACTCTACTCATTGTCCACAGTGAAAACCTCCTCGCCCCCTTCCCCTATGTTCGTCCATATATACCCAGCCTCCCTCCCTCCTCCCTGAACCCAACCAAGACTCACTCTCGCCTCCTCTTCCCCACACCGAAGGCAACAGCTGCAGCGCACGGCGTAGCTCAAGCTCACCGAGCCGGCCGAAAACACCATGGCGGCGGCATCCCTGGCCTGCGCCTTCTTCTTCGACTCCGAGCCGGTCGGCGAGCAGGGGAGGCACGAGCTGGACGCCTGCGCGCTCTGCGCCAAGAAGCTCAAGCGCGACAGCGACGTCTTCATGTACAGAGGGGACACCCCCTTCTGCAGCGAGGACTGCCGCCACGAGCAGATCCGGCTCGACGCCGTCTGCGAGCGGCGCGCCGCCCGGAGGATGCAGCAGCGGTTCGCGTCGTCGGGGACGGAGGCCCGTCAAGAGTCCAGGAAGGTGTCGACCGCCAGCTAGCTCACTGGTCGATGGAAGTTTTTCTTCAAGCAACAAGATCTGAACTCCGAATGAAGAACCGTTGGTTCGGTTCGGGATCTGATGTCTCCGGCGCTCACGCGCAAGCGTAAGCCGGCGATGCACCTACGGGATGCAGGAAGAATAGTTCCCCGTAGGTGTCCCAATCTGTGTCCATGGCGAGCTAATTAAGCTTCGCGGTTGGTTCAAATTGTAGCTGTTCTCTTCTCGGTCTGTGATGTGCCGATTAATTGTTTTAGGCAGCTGGAAACGAAATAGAGAAGGCCTTGGATCTGAAGAAATCAATCAATCATGATTCAGTTTGTCTTTTAACTTCAGTTTGGGCCACTCTTGCGCTCCGTCTTATTTTGTTTCCTTGATGATTGCATCCCACTTCCTTGTTTTGTGTACGAAAGGCTAAACTCGCACACTACAATTGCAAAAAGGAAATCGTGCCAGCCGACATAATTTTTCTTTATAAATGGTAATAATATAGGAGTAATATTTAGAAGATATCAAATACATCTAGCCACCATAACAACTCGATATTAGCAAATAATTCTAGATATCCAGTATGTACACTGTCAAATTATTAAAAAGCAAAGGAAAAAAGAACCCATGATCTAAAGCGACGGCAACAAAGTACATCAACTAGTAAGTGTAGCATTTTCGCTACACGTACTCCCATAGTCCAATTCCTCGTAGATATCAGCCAGTAAGTGTAGCATTTCGCCTTGAGAATGTTCTCTAATACAAGCGCCTTAAGAAAGGAGCTGTTTCGTGTTGACAATTTTCTCTAAAACAAAAGCCTTAAGAAAGGATAACAACACACACAAATATCGTCGTTGCCGGATCCAATCAAAATTAGATCATGGCTTTTCATCGAGAAGAGCAATTTGTGTGCAATTATTTCAACACGATAATGATGTAATACATCGCCATTGCGCTCTGGATGAAATGCCCCAACTGCACAAGCACTCTTACTTTCTCCTTCCGGGTTTCTTGTATTGACTACTATGGAGTACGTACGTCACAAAGCAATCAAAAGAGAACAAAAGAAAACACAGCTTCTTATGTGTGAAGGGAGCAAAACAAAATGCGAGGACGACAAAAATGACCACCATTTTCCCCTTCTTTTCTTCATGTACGCCACTGTCGCCGAGTCAGAGCCATCAGGAGATCGAATAACGTGGACATCGCACATAGTATAACCAATCATAAGTCGTCAGCACCAAGTAGTAGTAGGCTGTGACTCGGTGCATCTGCAGCAACACCTATCATATCCAGGGGCGTACCCACGTACAAGCAAGGGGGTACACAGGACACCCCATCCAAATCAGTTTCTTTGGTACATTTCATGTATTTCTAGCTTGTGACACCCCTAAATTAAGATGAAAAATATGAGTGACATATATCAGGACACCGGGTCATTTTCTCTCTAGGTCCGCCCCTGATCATATCATCTACGGACGGACTCGATCTCCAGTTGGAAGCTGTCCTGCCAGAATGGACAACCCCAAATCCCCAGATACTACTTTACTCGGATTCACACACTCTGCAGCCGACAGCGAATAGTAGTAAGTAATACTCCGTACTTCCAAAGAAATCGCCGTGCAATTTGCATCGATGCCTTAATTCGAGATGCTTCTGCTGATCACGTATGATGCTTCACTGTCAAGCCACAAAAACAAATTAGGGGCAGATCTCGAGCAGGCTGCTCCCCAGGACGAGGCCTGCCTGCCTTACGGCAGGAACGCTAGCTGGAGTTCCAAGTGCCGACGGAATCTTGCTTGAGCCGAGGTGCTCCAAAACGTGCACGAACCCCTAGATCGATTAACAAACCTGGCCACTAGCCCACCACTCAGTTAAGCAACTCATTTCGGGGTAATGTTTTGGCTCACGAGTGCATATGAACCTGTTGTGCAAAATACATTTTTAATGTATTTAAAATGTCAAAAAAAATTAAACAAAAATTTCGGGTGTTCATATGAAAAATTTCAAGTCTCCTATGTTGGCAGAAAGGCTGGGGCCCTAATTGTGAGCACTAATAGTTATATAGCACTGGTTTAAGCAAAGCTGCCAAATCTTATAGTACTCGTACTACTACTTCTTTCTGAGATGTGCCTAACCTTGTAGTGATAGCGATACAACTAGGAGACTATATAAATTTCACTTTGCCTACCGGATGCATATGCTCTTTTTACAAAAAGGACAGAAAAACACATTTCAAAATGTCAAAAAAATTCACAAAACTGGTTTTGCGCATACCTATCGATATTCTATCTGCATGCGTATATTTTAGCGAAAACCGACATTTTTTACGATCTATGTGAAAAACAAAATAGTGTGAAAAGCCTTATTTTATCACAATCTAATAGTTGTACCACTAGTTTAAGCAAAGCCGGTTCCCAATCTTATACATTTTTTTGATGTGCCTACCTTGTACTGTTAACAAGTACAACTATTTCTCAAACAAAACAAGAAAGTACAGCTAGCTATGTTCCCCTAAAAAAAAGACTATATTGATGCCCAACGTTTTGCAACTAGAGCCACATCAAATTCTCCTGTAATGATTATTAACGCGAGTAGGATCGTAACACTCATCGAGTGTTCTTCATGTATTATATCGAAACGACTGTTTTTTTCCTGTTTTGCAATCCTTTTTTTTGTAGCAGTAAACATGTCAGATTATTGTGTTTATCAATCGTACAATGCAAATCGTACAATGCTCATCAAACTTAATGGATTTTTATAAAGTTGTAGTAGTTTCATAAGGTTTGCACTATAAGGGCACGTACAACGCAGGTGCTTAACACAGACGCTAGGGATTAAATCCTGGCCGTTTTGTGCAATTCCCGGTGATTAGTCTGGCATCGGCGCATAAGTAGGAGTCGGGCGCTTAATTTATTTGTTAGTTGTATTCTTGAGAGTTTTCATGTAATGTTTTCAGAAAAAATAGCACTACCACGACATCAGTAGGGACGTTTCACGAGCAAATGTCTTTCTTTTTCCAGTTTGCGAAAAAAGAGAGGAGCGAATGTCTTCTTTCATTAGCTGGGAACCGCCGTCGTTTTCGTCTCGGTGGAGCCGAGCCATGTACGTGTCCTGCTTCCACCATCAGGCCAACCACTGCTCCCCACCGTGGCCCATGCGAGAAACCGCTCCACCATCCATGGGGCGCGGCGGTATTGCCCGACCCGTGTGCGTCCCGACCGCTCACCGGAACACAGTTTTCCGTTGGCCTTGCCGCCGTGTCCGTCCCCACGCACCATATATACCCGGGCCTCTCCCCTCGCTTTGTTCATCCATCTCGCTCGCCTCACAGACGGCAGAATCTAGCTCTGCTCAAGCAGAAAAAACACACATCTACACCCGCCATGGCGGCATCAGTAGCCTGCTCCTTCTTCTTCGACGCCGAGCCGGCAGGCGAGCACGGCATGCCGGCGCTGGACGCGTGCGCGCTCTGCGCCAAGCCGCTGGCGCGGGACAGCGACATCTTCATGTACAGAGGGGACACCCCCTTCTGCAGCGAGGACTGCCGCGACGAGCAGATGGAGGTGGACGCCCTCTATGCAAGGCAGGCCGCCCGCAGGCAGCAGCGGTACTCTACCGGAACAACGGCGTGCCGTGGGCACCGAGAGTCCAGGAAGGTGTCCGTCGTCGCGAGCTAATCGGACAGGGGCGTGGCTGAGAAAAAGTCCAAATTTTGGGATTATATCTCTCTCCGGCGATCTTGCCGATGCCGGAGAAGGGCCGGGACCAGCACCTCGACGCCGCCTGCGCGCGGCAGGGCATGCCTCAGGTGACTGCTGCCGTGCGAGGGACAGGGCAGCGGCGCCCTGATGGATGTGCATAGCCATGGAGAGATAATTAATCAGCAAGGACAATCCTTGGTTGAAGAAGGCAAATCAATATGTGTGTATATCCACCAATCCATGAATTTGTCTGTTCTGAATCTGATGCTACAAATGAAAGCACTCGCCTTATCACTTGTCGCTCGTGTCCTGTCATGGATTACCAGCCGATCTTTTGCTGAAGAAATCGATCGTACATTGCTAGCGGGAGAACGAACGCGGCAAAGCCAGCAGTGCGTGAACTGAATACACAAAACGCCACACCAGATGAAATTAAAAGTATCACTCCAACGTCAGACTCCGTTGAACATCTCCGTTAATCTTCTGTTCGTGTTACTACTCATCGCCGAGTCACCGCCAGCAGGAGAAATGGGGCGTCATGGGCTCGGCCGCGATGATGTGGACATCACACGTACGAACAACTGTGTGTCTCATCACGACCAACTAGGCCGTGAGAACATATGCAGCAGACAACAGCAGTATCGTGCACGGCCATTATAATATAAGTACCTCCAAGCCAATTAGCCAAATTACAGTACTGCTGATGTTCACCGCTTAGCCCGTCGGGAATGTCGATCTCGCTGATGAGGATATTATTTGCTACGTGCAATGCCCTGCAGGCGTCCCTGGCACCCTGCCTGAGCCTGACCAGAAGTGACCAAGACTGCCAATGGATCATTCATTCATACTTTCTCGGCAACATTCTTCTCTCCAAAGTATTGATGGTGTAGTTTACAAACCCGGCCTGGTCGGCTACGTCACTGGTTTGCTCGGCTACGTTCGCACTCGGACCATTGGTTTGCTTGGTTCGAGTTGAAGTTTTAATGTACTAATGTAGTAGGTAAAACTGGTTAAATAAAGTGATTTCTCTACAATAGACAACAGCTTAGCCTAGCCGAGTTGGTTAATGGGCCAACTTTGGTTTGGCTCTCTAGCATCCGGTTCAAGCGGTTTATCTCGGTCCGATGATATGACGGTCTGCTACGCTTAAAAAACCGGAAGGTTCCCCGTTTCCGTTTTTTTCGGTCCGACCAGCTATCCGGTCCAGTTTTTTAAACTATGATTGAGGGCCCATTTGGTTCAATATTTTGAACAACGCATGAAATAATGTCATGGCATAATTGACATCACAATAATTTACAATACATGTCATTTGGTTGTGTTGCAAGAAATAATTTTTGTGAAGTATCCTTTCAAAGTACTAAGCTCCCTAGAAATGGAGAGTTGTGGTTGCTCCTAGGTGTGAACGTGGGTGGCCCCATCTGTAAGTGAGTGATTTTAATAATCCCTCCAATATCTAATCATGCAAGAAATAGAGCTTTCCAGTTGCTCCTAGGTGTCAACCTCTCATTGGTTCTTTCCCTGCATATTACTGCCCACCAGATTGCGTATGGTACCTTTTCATTTTCACCGTGCACGAACCTATTAAGCAGGCTTTGGAGGTGCCAGCTAGGGTGCCCAGCTCGGTCACGTATAACTCTTGCGGTATGTATGCTCGTCTAAATTTGCTTCAGCTTATTATTTTTAATTTACACAACGGTATTTTGATTGAAGATAAAATGTACATGAAATATATGTGCGTCTACAAGTAGGTTTATTCCCATGATCGGTTTTAAATTCCGTCGACTATAAATTGTTAATATTGGACCGAAGTTTGTACCATATTTTGAAAATTTTTATCAAATTCATCGCACTCGTTCGACCGTTTGATATTTATTTTGACATATAGATCCACCTCATCTTTTCCACAACTTTCGTGTTGTAATATTTTATTTCGATGGACATATAAACATTAATTTACACAACGTATTTTGATTCGAAATAAAATGTACACGAAATATATGCGAGTCCACAAGTAGGTTTTATTCCGTGACTGGTTTTAAATTTCATCGACTATAAATTATTAATTTTGGACCGAAGTTTGTACCATATTTTGAAGAATTTTATCAAATTCATCGAGCACTCGTTTGACTGTTTGAAATTTATTTTGACATATAGATCCATCTCATATTTTGCCATAATTTTTTTTTATTTCGACGGACATATAAGCATAGATGTTATGTATGTACATATTTACACTATGCTTGTTCTATGTGTTCATGGTGTGCTTGTATGTTCGCTTCCGCCACAAACTTCACTGGTGTGCTCCTGCCGCACCGCCGTCGCGCCATTACCCCGCTCGCCGCTTCATATGTGGTTGTCAAGTAGATGAATTTGCTCAAGTATGGTGGGGTGAGGTAAGTTCACTAAGTAGCCAAGTGGTGAGAGTACATGAAACACACTATACAACCAAACGCACGTGTTCGTGTTTCCGTGTTTCTCCAGAAGCAGGAAAAAAAATCAATATGCAAATGTAATGTAGAACATGTTCCAAGCCAGCTTCCTTCGCTACCCTCCTAGACATCATATCCCTCGCTTGGGATATTCGCTGAACTGATAGAGACAATTATACACAATATGTGGTGGAGTTTGTTTCAGAGCAGTAGTACACCTAGGTACCGATGTCGGTCGAAGGAAACGGTGACTACCGGTTGCATATGAGGTCGGATCGTCAGAGACTAAAAACGACACCGGTTGAAGAAAATAAGAAGACATTGAATGACAATCCGATGTACGCTAAATCCTTAACAAATTAATTTCCACGCATCTGAACTACATCTAGATGCAGTTATTTTTATCGAAGATCGGTAAGTACGAAAATGAAGATAAAAACTTACATAGCAAAGATCATGCGGGCGCGGCAAAGCGCGCCTTGTGCTTCTAGTTCTATGTAAACATAGTAAGTTTCCATGAGGTAGGACATAAGAGAATTTTTCCTATGAATTGCATGAAACTACACCCTAGGAAAATTTTCCATGGTTTCAATCCTACAAACCAAACCCACTCAATATGAAAAATTCAAAAAGGTGAAATGTTTGACCAAACAAGCCCTAATGCTGCAAGTGGTTGCACAATTGATGTAGGTTGCGCCTGCTGTTGGTGCATTTGTACATGAAGTGTGTAGCAAGATCTGCTCGTGTGCCAATCGACTATTCATTAAGTGTTCTAGATGAAGATGAAATCTCAGTTGTTCATAGCTTGGAGATCAATGATGTATTTTTTATGTTGCAATACAACATTTTTTACAAAATATTTATAGTGTGAATTCCACGACTGCACACATGCCGGGGTGTTGAGTATGGAGGTTTGTAGGGAAAGGCGACAGAGAGGTACCAGAGGGCAGGATTCACACAAGGTTTCACAAAGCAATGAAAGGATAGTAAAATCGGGCGTGGACTAATGGCTGAAAGAACGTATGGTCGACTAGAGGGGGGAGGGGGGAATAGGTGACTACCAATTTTAATTCTTTTTCTTTTAATTAGGTTTTTAGCAAGGTAAAAACAAGTTATCTAGATGTGCAACTAGATGAACAACCCTAAGTGATAAGATACAAGGAACAAGTAAAAGCATAACGAAAAGTAAAGGATATAAGTCATCGCAAGAGGACACGAGGAAATGATTCCCGTAGTTCCTTCCAAAGGGAAGTACGTCTACGTTGGGGAGGTGTGGAGGCTCTTTGGTCCTTCTACAAGCACATCCGTGCTCACCCTATTCTCCGGGTGCTACTCCCGTAAGGGAATAGCTCTTTACACTATGAGGTCAACTTGAAGGCGTTGACCAAACCTTTACACCAAGGCTGGGGCTCTCCACAATGAGTTGGAGACTCCCAACAATGTCCCGGAGCTCCTCACAAACTATTAAGCTCCGAAACCCGTAGTTGCTCCTAGAGTTCCCAAGAAACCCTAAGAGCCTACAAGATCCAAGATCCACAAACAACAAGTGGGTGGATTCGAAATTCTTTCGGTGGAAGGCTAGATCTAGGTCTCCTAATTCACTCCTCAAAAGATCAACGAAATTGGGGTGAGGGAGTGGGAGAACTAGGCAATTTTAGCTTGAGCTCATTAATGTAGGAGAGAGAGTAAACTTAATCTAGAGCCTTGAAGACAAAGGGGGCAGAAGCCCTCCTTTTATGCTCCTCTCCTCCAAAGGATCCGTTGGGGGATTCTGCTCAACTACAGCGGCACTACCGCCGCTCCCGCTTCAGTTGACCAACGGCTCCTTCTGCCAGGAGGGGTCCACCCCACAGCAGCGGTACTGCCGCCGTAAGGTGGCGGTACTACCATTGTGGGCAAACAGACGACCCTTCTAGCGGCAGTGCGGGCGGCACTGCCAGCCCAGGGGAGCGCTCATGAACCTAGCAGCGGTACTGCCGCTGATGGCTCAGAGAGAGCCTCCCGGGCGGTAGTGCTGGCGGCACTGCCAGCGCTGGGGAAGAGCTCTTAAGCCCCAGCAGTTGTACTTCCGCCGGAGGCGGCGGTACTGCCACTCAGGGCTCACAAAGCGCCTCCCAGGCGGTAGTGCTGACGGCAGTGCTGGCGGCAGTGCGAGCGGCACTGCCAGCCCTGGGGAAGAGCTCTTAAGCCCCAGCAGCTGTACTGCCGCCGGAGGCGGCGGTACTGCCGCTCAGGGCTCACAGAGCGCCTCCCAGGCGGTAGTGCTGGCGGCAGTGCTGGCGGCACTGCCAGCCCCAGGAAGGGCTCGCATGCCCCAGGCTTGGCGGTACTGCCGCCAACTGGGATTTCAAACTTGTCTAAAATCTGCACAAACTTACAAAAAAACAATATTAGATTTAAATTATTCTGTTGTCATTAATACCAAAACATATTAGGGGACTAGATGCACTTTCAATGGCTCTTGGGTACATAAGCACAGGGACGGAACCAGGGGGCGCCCTGGGGCCATGGGTCCCCCCATGGTGGAATTTTTTGCTAATTACCCCTTGTTAATCTATGATTTTGACCTCAATAATTACTGAAAATTACCTATATGGCCCCCTCCAACTTGGTTAGTATGCACTTGGCCCCCTTAAACTATATTTCTGGTTCCGTCCCTGCATACGCACCTGATATGCACAGTTTTTTTTAGGAAATAGTAAAAAGTCAAAATAAAATCTGAAATTATTTGTGCTCAAGGATGATCAAGTGTTCTACTTGTGTATGAAATTTAGCTGGTAAATGATTCTTCTAGACTTTTGAGAAAAAAAGACAAATCTCTGACGAATATAGCGTGTATATAGTGATTTTTTAGGCGAATCAATCATCCAGGGTGTAATGTAAGTTACTCCCTCCATTCCACTAAATAAGACGTCCTTGTTTTACGTGTTTTTTCTTTGAACAGGAATGATTCAAAATATATAAGATTATTAATATAATATTAGCATCATTAGAAAGTGTTTTTCGATATAACCCAACGATACTAATTATGTAGAGTATAATCAAGATATTTTTGTTCAATTTTAAGGTCAACGTTCATCTTGAATGCGCGTGCGCCTTATTTATAGAAACGGAGGTAGTATTCTTTGGCAATTTTTGTTATATGAATACAATACTTGATCATGTTTGGCTGAATGAAATTTTTGGAACATTTTTATTACTAAATATTGTGCGGGTACAAAGAGAGAAATGATCACAATTTCCTTTTTATGTGCTGTACCTCTCCCTCGCGAGTCATCGCCGAGTCAGAGCCATGAGGAGATGATGCATGATTGCTTGGCGCGCTGATGAATGGTGTGGACAGCGCACACATAAAACCAATCATAAGTCGTCAAGCAGGCCGTGACTGGGTGAATACGCAGCAACACATATCATCTACGGAAATGGACAAAATGGACAACCAATACTTAACTGGGATTTACCCTCTGCAGCCAATGTTTGCTGTGGTCAGCACTCAGCCGTCGACATCGAATACTTCCAACTAAATCGCCGTGCGTTTCAATATACAATTCATAGCTGCTCTATTCCAAAGAAAATGTCGATCATCTGTCGAGATGTGCGTACCCCGATGACTACGTCCATTGCTTCACTGTCAAGCCACAAAAACAAATTGCGTCGCAGATCTCGATCGAGCAAGCTGCTCCCCATGACGAAGCCTGCCTGCCTCGCGGCAAGATCTTGGAGTGCCAAGTCCAAGGGGATCTTTGATTTTTGAGCCGTGCAACTGCAGGGTGCTTCCACCGTGAATGATACCTGACGTGCACGATCCCCGAGATCAACAAACCAGGCCACTAGCCCACCACTCAGTTAAACAACTCATTTTTCACATTTTCTCCAGCAGCTTTCTTCTCTCCGAAGTAGGGTACCAAGACTGCAAAATGGCAGCTGCGTGTCTGCGTGTGAGCAGGTGTTGCGTTCAGTGGTGAGAGTAGACAGGAACCACAGCTCCCAAGCGTATGGACCTCAATTTATTCTCTGTTTTCTTTGTTTTCATTTTCCTCTTTAATAAAAGAGTAAAGTCTGAAGCAAACCTTGAAGTCGTAGATGGTGTCGGAATCCAATCTCAGACTCCTAATCTCCGGAATCAACACTCTAGACTCACGGATCCCAGTCAATCTAAACCCTCGTCCCGTTTGGTGCACTAGGAAGAAAGGGAACCCCGACGGGAATCACTCAGCGCTCCCTGACCCACATGTCAGATTTATATTCTTAATATCTCTCCTCCATCCCCAAATCAGGTGCCCGCGGAGTTGTGAGCTCGCTTCGCCACGCCGTCGTAGAAAGCCCGCCGCCGGCATCCCCGATGGCCACAACACCAGTACGCAAGGAGGCGGGTTCCCGAGGACCAGCACAGCGGGGTGCTCGTGGGCCATGGTGGCGTGGTGGCTGGGCGTGGTCGGTGGCGCAGGGGTGCTCGTGGGCCATGGCGGCGTGGTGGCGTGTTGGTGACGACGGCTTAGTGGCTGCGAGAGAGCTCGTGCGGCGGGGATGGCGACGAGCTGGGGAGGGCCGACGCTGCTGCTGGTGGGCTAGCCGGCGGCGGATTTTCTGGGCGAGCCGGCGGCCATGGCGCAGGGGAGTCGGTCGTGGCCGTGGGGCTCAGGAAGAGGCACGGCGCGGTGATGCCATGGCTCTGAGGGGAGATGTGGCTTAGCTCTTCCTTGATTCTGGACGATGGGGAAGAGATAAGGTGGGCCCGAGGACGTTGGGAAATTATTGTGACAAACGGATGCAGACTGTTTCAGGGTTTAGATTGACCGGGATATGTGAGTCTAGGGTGTTGATTTTCGGGATTAGAAGTTTAAGGTTCGATTCAGACACCGTCTACGACTTCAAGGTTTTTTTCAGACTTTACTCTTAATAAAATGATCAAGTACAGTACACTCACTACGACACGGCTGATATATAGAGGCACTTCAAAATGCCACTAAATGGGGTCTAAGTGCCACTAATGACCTATTGTGGCACTTTGGAGAAGTGCCACCTTTGCTTGTGCCACTAAAAGCTTTTGTGGCACTTCTCCAAAGTGCCCCAATAGGTCATTACCTATTGAGGCACTTTGTCAAAGTGCCCCCAAAACCAATTAGTGGCACTTTGAGAAAGTGCCCCAATAGGTCATTAGTGGCACTTTGTCAAAGTGCCCCAAAACCAATTAGTGGCACTTTGAGAAAATGCCCCAAAATCATATTATGGCACTTCACAAAATTGCCCCGAAAAGTTAATAGGGCACTTCCGGTAAATGCCCCAGAACTAAATAGACATATTACACAAAATTCAACAAATGATTTAACAGTGTGTACAAAATTCTGAAAACATATTTACATATTACAGAAATGGCTCATCACTGCACTTTAAAATTTCAGAAAACATATTCACATATTACACAAAGCACATAATATCATCAAATCAGCATCTCATACACAAGTCAGGAGTTAAGAGACAACAGAAAGAAAATCTAACTGCATACGGGTCATCTTGAATTACCCCGAGAGGGGGAGAGAGGGTCCCTGCTGACGTTGTTGCTCACTTGACTTCCTCTGGTTCATGTGCTTAAGAATGCAAACCTTGGTCTACTATCTGCAAATAAAATAGCATGTTTACTTGCTCTGCTGCTATGCCATCGAATAAAACAAAACAATTTAATCTTTTGTGCACAACTCATATTGATAAGCTCTGCCTGCGATCATACTCAATCCGCATAGCCATTACAATGGACTACAAGCAACCAATATATATGCGAAGTTCAAGTTAATGGCATCACCCATACTTGCAACAAAAGATATAACTTCAAACTACAAGGGATTCATCTGAAGCAATAGAAACCACATATTACCTTTACCGTGGCAGCTAAAACCTACAACTATAAGCAACAAAATAAGTTCCACCACACATGTTCAAAATGCGATATAAGACACAAAGATAATTGTGAACAATAAAACTGTATATCACCTGCCTTATGAGTTTGTGCTTTTGGCTAACAAAAATAGTAAAAATTTCATGGCCTACAGGCTTGTACTTATAATTTGCTTACATGAATACTTTAACAAATAGCATATGAATTTTGTGAACAGACAATAATTGCATGTATTTGTTAGATGGTGTACAGTAGCATATATTTTTGCAACTGGAAACTTCTGTAGTTTGGTCTATGCTTACATAGCTACATTTACCACACATTCAAGAAAAAGCAGAGATAAGTGACTACTTATATAGTTAAACTGCCTAAAGGGTGCATATAAGACTGCATAGGGCGTAAGTACTGAACGATGACTCAGCTCCTCAGCTTTACTCCTATTTAGAAACATTACTCTCTAGTTATGAAAAATTAACATAAATCTGAAGCTGATTTCAACTAGGGAGTAGCAGCTCAAATGGTAGTGCTAAGTCAAACTAGAAGGGGGAACTCACTGAAATAATCATACTTATTTGTTTTTACATAAAAAGTTGGAGAATGTATTAAATATTTATGATGAGTCATATCTCCATCAAAAGAACAACAGAAGGTCAACACAAGTGCGAGCAAGAGGACTAAAAGAACTACCAATTTTCATGGTCAAATTAACCGCTCCTAAGTATATGCTTAAGCACGCGTAGGCGCTGAGCGGAGGCAAAACGTTTAGCGTTTACGCGTGCGCTTAATGCTATAATCCTTCAGATAAGTGCAAAAGCCGAGACAAAATGCTTGCTCAGCGCTTAATGGAACCTTGCCTATTGTTCTACTAAATAATTATAAATATACAAAATTGCATTTCAAACAATTTTTTTTAACTCTGCAGCCATATCCAGAATATAGGATATGTCATAACTCATAAACCAAAGCCAAAATAAGTCAAAGAATGTGTTCCTATCGGCTATCATAATGAGTTCACGGTTAAAATGGGACCTATCTGCAAGGTCAGCTAATAATAAAATATTAGCCTTAAAAGTTTCTTCAGATTAATAACGACCACATTACTCTACATCACAAACAATTTCTTTGGAATCATCACCACAATGTCGACATTCATTATCCAACAAAGAAAATCAGTGAACTGATTCTTCGTATCTATTAGATAGAAGGTCTGGATGACATAACCTACGTACCAAAGACATAATTGCGGGTTTAGATTATTGATGTAATATAGTAGTGGTGTTTTTCTGTTTGATCCAAGAACAATGAATCACCTACCTATAGGCGCAGCAGGAACCACCAAATGAACTATCAGTACTAAGCGATAGTATCGCTACGCTCAATGTCAGGAACCACCAAATCACCAAATAAGAAATCAAATGATTATATTTATATATACCCCTCACACTTATGCACAACACTAGCACCAGGACCCTAATTGCCAATTCAAGCATGTAGATGAAATTAATACAGTCAACTGGAACTTATAAATTGTAAAAGAACACATTGAAATGATGATAACTAAATTCCTTCAGTTAACAGTGTAGTATATATTCAGTTTCATCAGAGTTAAGTTACCACAAAGCCATTGTTGCTTGGATGAGTAACTCGTCCAAACAGGAGCATCACACTACACGCGCACACGCACCAGTTCATCACCAGGATGAACTGGAGGACACATCACAACACACCTTGAGGGAGGTGTTCATCACCAGGATGAACTGGGATAGTAGCGCAACCATCACAGACCAACCATTTCATCGGCTCGATGGCCGGTCACAGAGAGGAACATACCTGACACGCGGCACACGAACGCTGTGTCGTGAAGGGGCAGGGCCCGTGCTACCATGGCGGAAGTGCACCGCGAGGAGACGACCACCACAGCACCACACCACCATCGTCGCAAGTCGCAACAGAAGCACCACAGCCGCACCATCACCCAACACCACCTCACCGGGAAATCACACTGGGGCAGTTAGTGGACGCTGAGGTTGCATCCATCGGGGAGCCGTTGAGCAGGAGCTCGAGAGGCGAGTTGAGTTGGAGGAGATGAGAGAGCAGCCGGAGGAGTTGGAGTAGACGCGGAGAAGCAGCAACACCACCACCGCACCACCACACCACCGGGAAGCCGAGCAGCACGGGATCCAAGGGGATGCCGGTCGGAGAGGGACTTGGGAGGGACTCGGCAGCGTGGGTGGCGACGGCCGCCTCGAGCTCGGAGACCGCGATGGCGATCTGGTAGTTGCGTCGGTCCATCTGGTCGTCGCGGTCGCGGCGCGCGGCGACGATCCGGGCGAGGAGGTCGTCGACGATGTCGAGTTGGAGGATATGAGAGAGCAGCCGGATCCGGCTCGCGGGAGCTACGCCGGCGAGCTCGAGCCACCCAACTAGGGTTAGGGTTCCGCGGGCGAGCTCGATTGGGGCGCGTGGTGGCGAATCAGAACCACAGCCGCGGGGAACCGATGGAGGAGAGCAGGGCGGAGCCACGCCGGCGACCTGTGGCGTGGGAGATGGCCTACGGAGGTCGGATGACCGGCGGCGGCGGCGAGTCGCCAGAGAGGAGGAGAGGATCGAGAGAGAAGTGTCATGCGTGAGAGAGAGAGAGAGAGAAATGAGAGAGATGGGCCTGGTTTTACCCCATACCAGTTGGGCCTAATGGGCTAGTAAACCAGTCTAGTTGGACCCTGTAACCACAACCCAGATAAATCGTTCCAGCCCAACTAAATTAAATTATCCAAATCCAATAATAAATAGATTAAGAATTACAAAAAAAATACCAAAAATTTGAACAAGGTAAAATAAGATAAAAATAAATTTTAAGTACATAATAATCATATTTAGGATTTTCTTAAATACATTCACTATAATGAATTATTAAAGTTTTAGGATTTTCTTTAGCTCACAACATATTTAGGTATGCTTAATCTTATAGTCTACTCTTTTAACTACAGAAAATCTGTTGCACATGTCCTATGTTTAACTCTACAAGAAAAAAATTGGTGCACACTTTCTAGGTTTAGCTATGCCAAGAAAAAACCTGCACTGAAATAACAATCTGAATACTGAATAACAAGTGTGATAGGTCGGCAAGGCCCTGCCCCGCGAGCAACTAACCAGCACAGATCATGACACGTTCTACTCTCACCAACATCGTAAATCAAATTAAACAGATTATAAAACGAAGCATATGATAAGGAAACAAGGGTGGTTTTTAGGGAGTGATTTTCCTTTTACCAACAAGCGGTAAGGTTTTTAGAACAGATAATAAATCCACAGAATGTATGCACACATATATACTCCTATGATTTATCTGAAGTTCTGAACTACGAATTATTCCAAGTTTGCTACTACTTCTAGGCTGACCGAAAATCAATGCTTCACGTGGTTCTACTTTTGGACATTTCTTCTTCATGAGACCTTTGCAAAATATCAGCCTTAAAAATATTATAAAAAATCTAGTATGGAAGAGTTATATGTCCAATGTTCATATTCGTTTATGGTTCAGAAAACTCACAACAGTATTTTCTTTAATTTGACTTCTATTTCTCTCCTTCCGGTGCCTCTTTGCAAAACCATATAGAGAAAAGGCATGATCAGATCTCCACTGAGAGAAGGAGCATCTATTATTTTGTATAGCATTTTACTGAGCTAGTTCACCTTAAGGTTCACAATGGAAAGAAAAAACACACACACATAGTAGAGAATCGATCCCTCCACCAGCGCAAAAAAATAGAGAATTGATCCCTGCACTGTTATATTCCAAGCACTTGCAGAACCTGCAATAATCAAGAAAGTAACAATCACTTGAGGAATGTTGCTTACACGAAGAAAATCACATGAAAATCTACAGGAGTTCAATACAGACCAACCGAAACAAGAAATGCACAAGTCATAATTCAGCTCATTGTACCTACCAACGCGGTTGATCTGCTTGGAGAAGGCAAGACCTGTGTAACTTCTCCACGGGTTGGTTACTGGACATGTACAATTGGTGACTCTGTGCCTCTGTGGTCAGAACTCATGAACTGTAATGGAAGAACTCCAGTTACCGGTAGAGACGACATGGGAGTTTAAGACTCGAGGTACTTGCGGAGATCCCCATAGCTGGCGCGGGAGAAGTAGTCAACATGGTCCCTCATCGATGGCCGAGCGCAGGTTCCATGGCGCTTCTGCCGCCACGCCTCTCGTGCCTGTGCCCACAGCGAAGCAGATGCTAGTGCGCGCCGTGGCGCTCGTGACACAGCCGCGGGGATCTCGTAGCTACGACGGGGGGCTCTTGGAGGCGGCCGTGAGCTCGTGGCTTCGGCTGCGAGCAGGGGGTGGGACCAATGGCGGCGGAGGCAAGCAGGTACTCGATTAGCGCGGAAGTGACGAGGAACTGGATTTCGAGGGATCGATTCCAGCGTTCGGTCACTCGATTCGGTTGCTAGAGGCCTCGATTATGCATCTCAATATTTGAAGTACTTGACCATCTCACATGCCATCCTCCTTTACACCGAATGACCTATTGGGGCACTTCTCTAAAGTGCCACTATAGGTAATGACCTATTGGGGCACTTTAGAGAGGTGCCTCTATAGGTAATGACCTATTGGGGCACTTCTCTAAAGTGCCACTATAGGTAATGACCTATTGGGGCACTTTAGAAAAATGCCTCTATAGGTAATGACTTATTGGGGCACTTCTCTAAAGTGTCACTATAGATAATGACCTATTAGGGCATTTTAGAAAAGTGCCTCTATAGCTAATGACCTATTGAGGCACTTCTCTAAAGTGCCTCTATAGCTTATACAAATAGAGGCAGTTTGTTAAAGTGCCCCAAATTCTATATAAATTTGGGGTATTTTATTCAAAGTGCCCCTAAATTACTAACTTTTGGGACACATTCGAAAATACCTCTGTGAAAGTGCCCTTAATTGTAGACCGTGACGTAGTGACTCCACGATACGCACTGGCATTTGATAATTTTCCTTCTATTATTAGCGTGCATAACCATGTGCGGCGCCCCGGTCTCGTATGTTGGCAGAAAGGCTGGCGCCCTAATTGTGAGCACTAATAGTCAGTTATAGCACTAGTTTAAGCAAAGCTGCTCAATCTTATTCTATTTTTGAGATGCTTGTACTGTCAGAAGTACAACTAGACTATGTTCCCTTCAAAAAAAATTTACTAAAAAGGTTTTTATGAAGTGTCAACTTACGGGTTTTTATGAAGTCGTACATATATTTTACACTATAAAGGTTCATCGAAACTACTAAAAAGAGTAGGATGTTTTTAATAAAGTTATTCGTTAGTTGTATTTTTGAGAGTTTTCATGTACGACTACATTTATGTTTTCATAAAAATTAGCACTACTTTTTTTTAGAAAATACGCCCGAAGGCATCCTATAACTGATATTGATCAAGGAAACCAACAGGTACAAACGAGATACAACTCGACGCAACACGACCAGTACAAAATAAAAATACAGTGGAACTCATACTGGTCGTGTTCTTCCTCCCGTCGATCGACGGTTGTCGGAGCTAGAAATATCGCTGAACAAGCAGCATGTGCCACCTGCAAACGCCCTCGCCAACCAAGGATTTGAAGACCGCAATAGCCACTCATCGCGACCGATGAGATTGAATAAACGCAGATGGAACATCGGCAGGGGACACACCCCAAGCAGCCACACAAAATTCCAATGTTCCACCACCAATCTAGAGGGTTGGAGAAACCGAATCTTACCGTAGACCCAAACGAATGAAGAGATCGAAAATGTCCCATAATAGACCAGCAAACAACTTCCCTTGAACAACACACCAACTATCAAGATCCAAAGAAGACCAACAGATCCGACAACACCCACCCTCACTGTCGCTTCGCCAATGTCAAAACATTGACGAGGTAGGGAGAGGCCGAAAAGACCTTATTGCAATGCGCGATCGTCGCCACCACCTCGCCAAAACCGCTAGGAAGATCAAAACTAAACACTAACATTAGAGACCTTTTAACAACGTCAAGCACAGTTCCGAGGTCCCCATCCCCTCCCACTGCCAGAGCGGCAAGCAGCAGAGGGGGATCCGTCGATTCCCGAACGAAGAAGACGGAGACGACAAGCGGTGACGGCGACGGCAGCGGCGGCGGCTAGGGTTAACCCTAGCAGCGCCGCCTCTTTTCTGTTTCGCGGGACGTGGAATGAGAAGTTAACTGAAAGGTTCCCTGAAAAATTATCACTCTTTTCTTTTTTAAAAGGGACGTTTCACGAGCAATGTCTTCATTCATTTAACCGGGAACCCCAGTCGACGTCTCACGGACAACATTACATGATTGCCGTCGTTTTCGTCTCGGCGGAGCCGAGTCACGTACGTGTCCTGCGTCCACCATCAGGCCAACCACCACTCCCCACCGTGGCCCATGACGAGAATAAACAAGACGAACCGCTCCACCATCCATGGGGCGCGGCGGTATTGCCCCACCCGTGGGCGTCCCGACCGCTCACCGGACCACAGTTTTCCGATGCCCTCGCCGTGTCCGTCCCCACGCACCATATATACCCGGGCCTTCCCCCTCGCTTTCTTCACCCATCTCGCTCCCCTCTTCCTCCCTCTACCTCGCACCCAAAGCAGGAAACGCACTGCTCAAGCGCGACCTTTCTCGAAACTCTCCTTCCTACACACACGCCATGGCGGCATCAGTAGCCTGCTCCTTCTTCTTCGACGCCGAGCCGGCAGGCGAGCACGGCGTGCCGGCGCTGGACGCGTGCGCGCTCTGCGCCAAGCCGCTGGCGCGGGACAGCGACATCTTCATGTACAGAGGGGACACCCCCTTCTGCAGCGAGGAGTGCCGCGACGAGCAGATGCAGCTCGACGCCGTATACGCCAGGCAGGCTGCCCGGCGGCTGCAGCGGTACTCTACCGGAATAACGGCGTGCCGTGGGCACCAGGAGACCAGGAAGGTGTCCGCCGTCGCGAGCTAACCGGACGGGCGCGTGCTGAGAGAAAAAGTTTTGTTTGTACAAACCACTATGAATTTTTGGGATGATGCCTCCCCGGCGGTCTTGCCGGTACTATCAGCTGCACCTCGACGCCGCCTGCGCGCGGCAGGGCATTCATCATGTGCTGCCCAGCGAGGGGGCAAGGCAGCGGCGCCCGCGGCTTCGCAGATGTGCGTAGCTGTGGGGAGCTAATTAATCGGCAAGGAAATTCCTTGGTTGAAGAAGGCAATCAAAGCAGATCAACATGGGTTCAACTCTATTTTGTGATTCTCTGATTGTATATCCACCAATCCGTGAATTTGTCAGTTGTGAATCTGATGCTACACATGAAAGCACTCGCCCGATTTTACACACCTCGCTTGTTTCCTCTCATGAATTACCGACCGAACTGTACGTTGCTAGCTGCAGAAGAAACGCGGTAAAAACCACCGGTGTGTGAACTGAAAACACAAAACGCCACACCTGATGAGATTAAACTATCACGCCCCAACGTCAGACTCGTTGAATTTCTCCCATGTTAATTTTTCTGTTCGTGGTACTACTCGTGACTCGTCGTCGAATCAGAGCCAGCGGGAGGTGCTGCCTCATGGGCTTGGCCGCATAATGTGGAACATCACAAGACCCGGCTATGGCCAGCCCTGCCCGAAAATCTCGGGCCGAGCTGTTCAGGGCAGGCTCGGGTCTAATTTTTCAGCCCGAAGTCGGATAAAATGACAAAAAACTACCATATTTGGGGCGGCGGTGTCAGGTAACTACCGACTTTGCATAATTTGTCTGAAAACTATCGATAATGGGGCTGGTTGGTTACAGATAGCACTGATTGCACCGTTTAGCCGTTTTAATCAAGTTTCTGACCGGTAGGCCCCATTGTCAGGTTGACGTGGCAAGAAAAAGAGAAAAAAAAGAAAAAAAAGAGGAGACAACGTTGACTAGAAAAAGAGCTTCCAGCCCAATCTCCTCCTTTCCGGTGTTGCGCTCCCGGCCTCCCGACGCACCCGGCTGGGCTCTGCACGCCTCTCGGCCTCCCGACGCGCCCGGCCGCCCGTCCGGCACGCGCACGTGCTGCTCTGCCGCTGGCTGGTCGGGGAGGAGCTCGTAGACCGCCGTGTACTGGAGCTCGTCCTGGATCTGGCTAGCCTGGGACTGGGAGGAGCTCGTCCTGGAGCTGGCTGGTCGGGGAGGAGCTCGTCGGGCGCGGGGTTGGAGAGGAGCTGGTCGAGCGCGGCCCTCGAGCCCACGCGCCTTCGTCCCCGCACCTGGCGGCAACGACGCGATGAACGACGGGAGTCTGGGAGCTCGCCCTGGACGCGGCGGGGTCGAGCCTGCACCCTGTCCTGGCGCGAAAGCTCGTCCGACCACGCGCACCTCACGCACCCGAGACGGGAGGAGGCAGGTGGCTGTGGCGTCATCGCGTCCTCGCCGTGTACCCGGGACGAAGACCATGATGTCTGCGCCCCGCTCGTCCCCCTCGAACTCCTCCGCCACGCCGGACGCCTCCAGCATGGACGTCGTCACGTTGAAGCCGCACGCGTCGGTGAGGACGCGGGTGATGTTCACGGCGTTGGCGGCAGCGGAGGGCGGCCAGGTCGAAGCCGGACGACACGATGAAGCCGTTCACGGCGAGCACGCTGAGGTTGTAGGGGATGGAGGTCACGGAGCCGGGCACCGTGGTGTTCGACCCCGGGATGAAGGGTGCCAGGGAGCGGACGACGCCCAGGTTTGGCCCCGCGGCCGTGACGTTAACGGCGCCGATATCGGGGGAGGCGCGGCCGGTGGTCTGGTACAGCGTGGGGACGCCTGGGCACAGCGGTTGCGCCGCCCACGCCAGTCCGACGGGGACGGCGGGAAGCCTCGCGCCGCGGCGGAGGAGGACAAGGCGGACAGGCGTAGGCTGCCCATGGCGACGGTGATGGGGTCGTTGCATAGAAAACAAAAATTTTCCTACGCAGCAAGCGGAATAAACCCCAAGGATCTAGATCTATTAGACGAAGGTAGCGAAGGTGAGATCCAATCTCTTACCCTTGAAGATCGAACAAACGCGTTTTGTCGGTGCAGGGGTTGGCTAGTCGATCCCCGCAACTAGACTCATCTAGTCGCGAGGAGATGTATTTCCTCGAAGTCCAATTCGATGAAGTGCCGCAAGAGCAGCACCTCCGCGGTATCCACACGTACGGCTCGATGTAGATCTCCGCCTTCTTGATCCCGCAAGCAAGGTGGAGATGGCTAGATGGATCTCGGCACCACGACGGTTGTGGTGGCGTTGATGATGTTGATCTCCATGAGCATGGCTACGCCTAGCCAAGCACGAGGAGGGAGAGGACCATGGCGCAGCAACCCTAGCAAGGAGAGGTGGTGCGGCAAGGTGGAGGTGGAGGAGCATGGCGCGGCAGCCCTTCGGGGAAAGGTGGCGCGGCAAGAGGGAGAGGTGCGGCCAAGGGAGGGGGTGGCGGCTAGGGCAGGAGGGAGCATCTCAAGTGCGGCCAGCCCTGCCCTAGCACCCCCTTATATAAGCGGCAAGGGGAGGGGTGCGGCTGGCCCTAGGGCTTGGTCCCCAAGTTAGGGTTTGGGGCGCCCCCCTCTCTCTTGGGCCCCTTGGCCGACTTGGCCCATATGGGCCTATGGGTGGTGCGGCCAGCCCAAGGGCTGCTGCACCCCCTTTGGTCCATGTGGGCCCCACACATTAGGTGGGCCCCACTTCTAGACTCCTCTAGAAGCTTCTAGAACCTTCCGGTACTCTGCCGAAATATTTCGAAACTTTTCCGACACCTCCGGAAACCACTTTCTTTATATGAATCTTATTCTCCGGACCACTCCGGAACTCCTCGTGACGTCCGGGATCCTATCCGAGACTCCGAATCACCATTCGTTCATTCCATTAATTGTCTCATCGCTAACCCTAGCTACATCGGAGCGTTAAGTGTGTGACACTACGGGTTCGAGAACATGCAGACATGATCATATCAATAATCAACAGCGGGACCGGGATGCCCATATTGACTCCTACATATTCAACGAAGTTCCTTTTCGATTGAACCACGATGCACGGATAATAAACTATTATCATAAACATGAATATGCTAATAAACCATTTTATTATTGCCTCTAGGGCATATTCCCAACAGTCTCCCACTTGCACTAGAGTCAATAATCTAGTTTACATTTTCTTGATCCAACACTCATGGTGTCTAACACTCATGGAGTCTCAGTGCTGATCATGTTTGCTCGTGGAAGAGGTTCTGTCCGTGCTCTGTACTATACAGTTCTTTATGTTCTTTGCAAAACGTCAATGTCACCTAATTTGACATTATTTATCATCACATGATAAACCTCATATCATCACATGATAAACTCACATCATCATATGATGAATATAATATATTTGGTTAGAGAGTGAGATTTTCGTTTCCCATTATGCCTACATGACGTATGATCAGTCAAGAGAACTTTCACATAGCATGTGCACCCGGAACTCACTCAATCTTGAAACAAAATTTCTCAAACCTTAATATTATATCTTTTAATCCTTGAATTAATCATATACTCCTATATGTTGTAGACTCACAAATCGACAGTGCAATCATGTCACTTCGATATTTTCGATCATGCTTTCGCTGCGCTTCTGCTATTATGAGATTTCCAATCTAGTTTGGTTTTATGACTTCAACCAAGTCTACCAATCTCTAGATTCCTTTATCTCATCTTTATGTTAAAATGACTCCTCATTCTAACACGTTCTTCTAACCAAGAACTTGGGTCACACATTGTCAAATACAAACACATGGTTCTTATATGTTTTCGACCTATGAACAATTCATAGCGAATTCTAACATATCCTCCAACCATCATTTTTGTACTGAGTTATCAACTCAATGTTTCACCTATTTCTCACAAGCAGATGAACCTTTCTTCTCTTGTTTTATTTTGAACTCCTTCAAAATCTTACTTAGGTTAAACATCATGACATAATGCTTTATCAAACATATCTATCCTCCATAGATACATCCATCTCCATGGATATTTGACGTTCAAACTAACTTCATAAGTTATGCGTTTTGGTTCCTGACTTATTTACAACATTTATGAAATCTCCATTTCACACAAACAAGATGTTGTAAACTCCCACTCAAATATACACCATACACATATTAAATTGTGAAACCACTTTGGCTCCCACTCAGAAATATGTTATCTCTATATTTGACCATGATTTAACTAGCTCCCACTCAAACATATGTCACCACATATTTTGATCTTGGAAAATAGTTTCTGCTCTAACTTAATATATGTCACCACATATCTTAATTAGATCACACTCAGTTTCTTATGCACTTTCTCGATACTTTGGACACCTCCAAAAATCTTAATTAACTTTTAAATCGAGAACTCATATACGAACACTAGTACTCTACTAGCTTTAAGTTTTATTTATTCTCTACAAAACACCTTTTGAGGAATAAATATGTGAAACATCACTTTCACAAAATCAAGCAACAATTACTTTGTGATTTAAACTCAACATAGGATGACTCTTAGTCATTTTCGTATTTAAGGTTTCTATTTCTTCTTTGTAGTTTCGTAGGTATGTCTTGTTTCTCAAACATGACAAGTAAATCATGAATATTATTTTGTAACCTGACAAAATTTTATATTCTTGAATCCTACTTTTGTTTAGACAAGCTAAACCGAAATTCAATGATCACCATCATCAATTCCTTTATGTGTCAAGTTTTAACCAACATAGCACTTTACATATGTGCCACTTGATACATAAACAAGCAAGGTTTTAGCTTTTCCATTCCATCAATTCTTTTATCAATGAAACCTTTTCACGATAAATCCACTAAAACATTTAACACAATCAACAATTGATTTGTCCCTTTTAGTCTCTCATTGTGGAATCTCTATTCATTGTCACATATGAATATACTACAAACTTTATTTGCAATAGTTTCTAATTATCTCATAATTAATGAAACCACTGTTTCACATAACTCATATGCGAAATGCAAATCATTAAATAGATCCTTATTTCTAAACAGATTGTTTATCAAATAAATCTAAATGCTATTATCAAACCCCCGAAATAAAACCCTTCTTTGAGACCACACAATATCGAATAGTGTGTGATTATAATATCTTAGGACATATCAAACGCCTTTGAAATATTCTAAACATTGTAATTTGTGATAACACTTCTCACAAGTCCGCATACTAACATATAACTCAAATATTTTGTCTCTTTTGATCAAATCATAAAGACTCAATTTTCTTGTTAACTTAATATCCTAAACTCCAGAAATTTATTTGATCTCATCAAATATCATAACTCGAATAAATACACCTATTTAATCATTTATGATGGAGTACACAAAATAATGACATCTAACATTTGCTGAAAATACAACCAACACTTGTGTTTATTTTCGGCAACTCATGGCACTCTTCCAAAGGGTGGCATTTTAGTCATACTCCTTACAATAAGGTGCATTGATAAAACATCAAAATGTTTATTCAATATTTAGCACGACTAAAACAATTGTCATTATTAAGTTTTGGATATTTTAGTATGTCACATATTTTATAAATGTTCAACCAATTTATCATCTAGATTATAATAAGAATAACACACTTATAATCGAAAACTTGTGATTTCCAAAAAAGGATCACTCATGAAAATAGAACAACCATTGTCTTTAACATGAATAACCGTCTCACATGAGCAAGACACACTAATTAAAATCACACTTAATTCGATTACAAAACTTATTCAAATCCTTTAATCCAAATGATAAATGTAGAGACAGATCGTTGCCAGCATCAACTCCTTGATTGCCACTACTCCACAACGTCTTCCCATATCCTTTATGCAAATCTCAAGCAGCAGTGTAATACCCCAGTATTTAGCAACCAATGAAGGGTAGAAGTATGATTTTGTGCATCTGCATGCATGCATCTGAAAATCCGAATAAATTTTTTCGCAAAATAAAACCCTGGAGGGATTGGAGAACATTCAACTTCATGAGTAGAGTTTAGCTCATCTGAGGTGAATGTGATAAGTTTTGACATGACCTCCAGGCATTTTTACTGGTTGCGGGAAATAAGATCCAAATTGGAATATACAAATGATATTGAATTGGAGAACTTATTTAGGTGAATAACAAAATCATACATGCTTATATAAATAAGAAAATAACTCATAAGTAAATTATCAACTCAACACCTATCACAACTCAAAGAGTTATTAAAACAAAGTAAATAATGAAAATGGTTGAGTATTGGAAGACCTTGTCCTTACTCTGCCTCAACCTTAAAAGCTAATACAAATGTTTAAGTAATTCTATTTTACAACAAACTTGATCTTCTCATCTGATCTTAGCTTCTTATCTTCAAATCTTTCCAAATTCATTCCTGCAAGACAATTTGAATAATAAATAAACTTGGGGTGAAATTTAAAGGCTTGGTGTTATATGAACGAAGTTTGTTAACAAGCTTTGCAACCTTGTTAACATAATTCTTTGTATGCATTAAAGCAATTGAATTTCATATAAGAATATGCTTGCCAGAAGGAGAGTGTCCTTTGAAGAAAATGTTTGCTTTCACCACAAGGGTGATGCATTATAATCTTGGAAGTTAAGTAATGGATATTAGGAACTTGCCCTAATATCCAATTATTGACTTGAAAGAATCAATTCTAATATAAGAGCAACAAGGGTCCTTGGATCAGCTGGATCATCTGGAGTCAAGCAGTCAACAAGAATGAGGAGCAGCATCTGATCAATACAAGAGAAGGGACAAAAGGCAACATTGATCTTTTGACCAAGAAGGCAAAGTATCAACCTCTTCAACCCAATCAAGTGCCTTTTTAAGAAAGCAACATAAAAATATTTCTCCAATGAATTAATTCCCAAGGAAGAAAATCAAACCAATGATAAAGACCACAGATATGAATCTTGTAAAGTTACTTAACATCCCAACTCTGTAATATTTGTTGAATAATCTACCAAGTTCATGGCATGTATTGCTTTGGAACTCAAGGACTTGGTTGTATCCAAAAATTAATTTGAACACATTTAAATGACTTATACATATCTCTATTTTTAAATGTGATTAGGGTATTTCAAAAATTCAAAATAAAAATATGTGGAGCTTCTCTACAATATTAGAAGCATCCATGAATTTTTCTATGATTTTTGGTCTTATCTAAAAGCCCTAAATAAATAGGTGAAGTTTCTGTTTTAAAGAATTTCAGTAATTACAATCTAGTCCAGGGGTTTTTTTGGAAAATCGCCTTTTCTTTTCTTTCTCCTTTCCTTCCGGCCAGAAGGATGACAGCGACGCCGCCGCGCCACCTCCTGCTTGCCGTCGAGGATAAGAACCCCGGAGGCGTCCGCATCTCGCACTCCTCTTCCTCTCTTCCTATCGCTCTCCCTCTCTCTTGCTCCTGCCCAGAAAAGCGAAGAAAACCCTAACCCTAGCCACCGTACTGCCGCCGTCGTCCTCTCAAATCGCCGGCGTGCGAAGCCGAGCCAAGACCCTAGACCATGTCCATTAGGTCCGCCTCGTCCTCCTCTACGCGGTGGTGCCTGGCGCGCGTGCTGGGAGGGACGGAGACCGTGGAACGCGTCCGGCGTCCCGAACGCCAGCCGCCGGCGTCGAACTCAAATCCGTCGCCACCGCAGCTCCATCCACGCCAAAACCTTGTCCCCTACGTCCGCGGTGAGCCTCTACTCCGTTTGCCCCGCATAGAACCGTCGATTGCGTCCTCGAGCCGTGGATCGAGTCTGGCCGCCGGAAGCTGTCGCCGCGCCGCCGTGGTGGAGCATGCTCCGGTGACTAATTAGGGGCGGCGCCGCCAGCCCTAGGTGCGCCTCGGTCGCGCGCATCTCCTGCGCTAGCTCCCTCCGGTCGGGGTGGCCGGAGTTGGCCGGAGCGTGGCCAAGCTGGCCGCGGGTGTGGAGGCTGACGTCAGCCGACGTCAGCGCATCCTTTTTACGATTTTAATTATTAAAACTCTGACGAGTGGGACCCTCTGTCAGATATTTAATCTTTTCCAGAATTCCAGAAAATGTTATAAAATTATAAAATCAATAACTTTTAATCTGTTTATCAGAAAAATATAAATAAAATATCAAAATGACCAGAAAAATTAAATCTGTTCATTTATGTTAAATTCATACTTGTTTAATAAAATAAAAATAAAAGTTGTTTAGAATTACCAAATTGCCACTTAATCATCACTTAAAATTTTGAAATTCAAATAAATTCCAAAAATTAAATAAAAATATGTTTTCAACTCCAAATTTTATAAGGATTTCAAATATAATTTTTATTTAATTTATTAAAAAGGTTGTATTGAATGAAAAATACTAAGATCCATATTTGGATATTACTTCAATTATTTAAAAATAAATTATTTGAAAATAATTTTCTTATGTAATTAATTAAAAGATAGTAACTAGAATTAAATTGTACTAGCTTTTAAAGCACCTAATTTTCTAAAAGAAAATATATTTGAAATAAAGGTTCAACACATAAAACTTGAACTCATATACTATTTTGTAAATGACTGTCCTGTTACTCATCCTAGGTAAAACACACAAAAAGGAGTTCATTTGAAAATCTATCACTTTAGTGTTATTACTTTTTGAAAGTAGTTAAATAAAATTATGAAATAAATGCAATCCTTAACTGAGCACCTGTAGTTGTTTATCAATCATGTAAAACATTACTTCATTAATCATAACAAACACTTAAGTCTGAATGTGATAATAACTCAAAGTATTTCACCTTTAACAAAGTAATCACTAACATTAAGCGCTTACTTGTGAGTTTGGGTATTTTGGGTTATATACGATGCATCTCATATTTATGCATAATAGCATATTGCAAGTGTTTCCAGTAGTCCTTACCCGGACTACTCTGCTGTTTTCAGATCTCCGGGTTCTGACGCAACCCTAGAACCCCGAAGGGCATGAACTGCCATCTCTATCACAGGCAAGTTCATCACTTGCTCATACCTCTTGAAATATTTGTTAGAAAACTATTTGCAAAACCCTATTATACTATCACCTTTATTAAAAGAAAGCATAAAACCTATTTCTTTAATAACATGACTATTTGGCTATCTACCTGCTTGGTGGTAACCTATTATGGATGGCAGATGGGACCATGGTAAGATGAATAGGTCCGGAGGTCCCATTTGCACGGGAAAGTATTACCTAGGATTAACAACAAATGCCGTCATAATGATTGCGCCGTAAAGACGCGTTAACCATAAGACCTGGAATGGGACGGGAAATGCCATCTGTACTTCTCCCGGATGCATGTCAACGGGCTGCCAGTGCCGTAGGCTGTAGGTCTTGCGGGACTACATGCACATGGGTGGGATCCCTTAATTCCCACGGAGACTGGAGTCTAGGATGGTCTGCAAGGAGAGCCTAGGTGTCTACCGTGAGGGGTAGAGCATCAGGGGTAAACTCGCTATGCATGAATTGGGTGGGCATGCGTTGTGCGGAGAGGCACAGTGAATGACTTGGATCAAAAACTGGGCCCCACACCAAAGAGAGTGTGGACGGGAAAGATCACCCGGTTGTGCAACAAAGTCTTGATCTCTTATGGGTAAAGTAACGCACCTCTGCAGAGTGTAAAAAATTGTAACATGTTACTCCCTGTTCCGGGAAGGAGCTGCGAACGCTGCAGGAAAGGAACTCCATGAAAGTTCTAGCCCTGTGAAGGATGACGGGCATAGTTTTCAGAATAAAAGCTACCGCTTGAAGAAATGTTTACAAAAACTTTGCATTAAGCTTAAGGCTCCCTGGAGTCTAAAGCTGTAGCCAGTGCATCAAACTTCCCACCGTACATAATGGACTTGCTGGGTAACACTGGTTACTCACCCTTGCCCTTTTGACCCCCTGCTTAGACTTTGGAGCCATCAAAGGAGTTGACGGTGGTCCAACGCAATGTCGAGATCTTCATTAAGGAGTCAACTGCTACTTCACCAACCGAAGCACGACTACAACTATGGCCACGAAGGAGCAATGTCAACGATGTCAAAGAGATCACACTGCCAATGAAGGAGACCACGCTTACTGGAGGAACGAGTACAAGTCCGGATAATCTTATTCCAGATAGAGTAGATTAAGGTGGTGGCAACAGCAGTAGTGGATTAGGAGTTAAAGCTAGAGTTGATCTCCAGCTTAGTGCTACGAATTGGCTCTCCCTGGATTTCATTGGCACGAGGCTATCCTCTATGTATCGAGGAGGTTCTCGAGATTTTGTATGGAATATTGTTGTAATCCTATAGTGTTACCTTGGACCTGCTATGTTTCTGTTGTACCACTCTGAGAGATGTAATATTCACGGATAGGTCCTTCTGTGAGTATTATGTCAACGACTTGCACACTACACCATGCAGTGGTGTGCTGGGTCACCGCAGCTGGTATCAGAGCAAAGCGACCTTAGGTTTGAAACCTTTTAGGAGACTTGTAGGTTGGTAACGACTATAGGAAGTTATGTTATCTAAACTATATCTTTCTATGACTTATGATGGTTATTCACTTGAGAATAATAACGTCATACTTATATAGAGTATTCTTATCTATTCTTCTATAAGTACAATACTTATCTATCTCATTCTTTCTAATCCTGGTATACCAAGTAAGAGGTTGCTCTCTATAGTAGTTGTAGTTTATCCAAGTCAGTGATATCTGTGTGGTATCATTGATAAAAGCAACCTATGAAGTAGAATCCTATGGGAGTTGATGATGGAGGAAAAGAGAAGAGAAGAACAATGGTGAGTTGGATATACTAAGCCATGCAAGTTATGGTAAGTATGCCACGTTAATGTGGTTCATGTCCGAAGAGGATGTTGGATGCATAGATACCTTTTTCAAGGAGGATATGGAGCAGTGCACTTGCCACAAGTAAAGTATTATGGTATTCTTGTATACCAATAGTACCTACACGAGTGAACGTGAGGTTACACTTGAAGATTTGAAGAAGTATGGAAGTACGTCAAGGCATGAAGACGAAGTTCAAGTCCAAGATGACTTAGTTCCTTTTGAACTAAGATGGAGACAGGTATAATTAGACACTAGGTCTGAGTTACCTAATTGCGATTGGTCAATTGGGGTAAATACTCTTATAAGTTACGCTTTGAGTGAAGGGTAAACCTGTTCCTTAAGCCAGTGAGGCAAGAGTTGTTATTTGAAATAGGTCCATAAGGTAATATATATACCTAACTTGTAGTGTATAGCATCTAAGCCTAGGTACTTGAGATGTTTATACTCAAAGTACTACTTATATTAGGGCTAATGGTGCCTGAGTGATATATAATTATATTTGGGATTTATTGGTTCTTATTGGATTTTTGATTGACTAGATCTGAGCATGAAGTTTGAACTCGATGTGCAAATGCATGTTGCAACATTTTGTTCTTTCTTGATGTTACTGGTCTAGAGGGTGCATAGGTTAGTATGAGAGCGTTCCGAGTGACCAGAATTGTTGCAACAATGGAAGCTCGCGAAGAGAAGGAAGTCAAAAGAAGACAAGGATTTACCAAAGATGTTGCAAGGAAAGCTAAATTAGGAGACATATCCAAGAAGGAAGATTGTGAAGTTTTTGCTTATCAGGTCACAACGTCGTTCCATAGTTGACTAACACAATGACGGAGGTCATGGAATGACAGAGACAAAAGGGAAATTCAAAGACATTGAAAGAAGAAGCAATAAAATGCAGATACATGTTAACGAGATTGTTCTAACTTGGTGGAAGAGATTGTTGTAGGAGCAAAGAAGAGATATTGATACTACTGGGATCAAGCTTGAGAAGAAGTTTATCAATATTTATGTGTCCAAGTGTAGGATATGGTGGAAGACAAAGGAGGATGAAGACAGGAAGAACTTGGATATTTCCTGTTCTGAAAGAATAAACAGTTAGTTGATCGTCTATTGTAGACATCATCAATGATGGAAGAAGTAAAACTAATTGCCAAACACAGAGTTCATTGTTCAGAAGAACATCAAAATCAAGAGAAAAGAGTCTAGCTAGTCGTGGATTGATGATAAGCAAAGAAAGTTGACCATTTTGGACGAGGATATCTGACACTGGTGAAACCAAAGTACCGTAGTTACAGCTTTTATCCAGAGCCACTATAGAGATAGATGTTATCAACAAGATTGACGTCTTAGATTCTTCTCCTCAAAAGGTTGATATATCTTGTATTCTTCAAAAAAAAAATACTGAAAACCTAGTAATCGTATCTCTTTATCGGAAGATGACACTGGGATTCGCAATATTTTGAATTTATACCTAAGCTCTTTTTTAGACCATTAGGTAGGTATACCAAGATTTGAGCAAAAAGGTGAGTTATGAAGCTCGACTTAATAGAGTTGATTGAATAAGGCTCGATGGATTAAGGAAGTTCGCTTAACCGGACCCCAGAACCGAGGAAGACTCAGGAAACTTCAAGGAGAAAAGGGAATTATATACGTCGATTAGTACTTGACGGAGAAGACTTGCCGTTAGAAGGGAATACGATGACGAAGACATGATCGAAGTAGTACCAAATCTCGATGGATGATGTTCTATAAAGCTGGAAAGAACAGTTAACCCAGAGGTCTGAAATGAAAGCCAACAGTTTACCATAAGAAATAAAGTCTTGCTAGTCTCGGGATTATAGGGAAGTGAACCAACAAACAAATCGGAAGGTCGTGTAAGGTGTAGATGAAGATCTTCGACAGAGGGCTATAAAGCCATGGAAATGCGAGGAGTCAGAATTAGATGATTCAAGAAATATGAAGGAGTAATAGAATCACCAGAAGTTAACAAATATTAGATGAAAGTTGCCAGATTGATATTATGGACCAAGGGAAGATGCAGAAAAGTATGTGGGACAAAGGATCACCAATATCTGCGTCCACGTCAGAATGGAATTTGAGTGAATCAATATCAGCAAAACTGCTTTCTACTCATCTCTACGTGAGACGAGCCGAAACTTCGGGACGAAGTTTTTGTTAAGGGGGGAAGGCTGTAATACCCCAGTATTTAGCAACCAATGAAGGGTAGAAGTATGATTTTGTGCATCTGCATGCATGCATCTGAAAATCCGAATAAATTTTTCGCAAAAATAAAACCCTGGAGGGATTGGAGAACATTCAACTTCATGAGTAGAGTTTAGCTCATCTAAGGTGAATGTGATAAGTCTTGACATGACCTCCAGACATTTTTACTGGTTGCGGGAAATAAGATCCAAATTGGAATATACAAATGATATTGAATTGGAGAACTTATTTAGGTGAATAACAAAATCATACATGCTTATATAAATAAGAAAATAACTCATAAATAAATATCAACTCAACACCTATCACAACTCAAAGAGTTATTAAAACAAAGTAAATAATGAAAATGGTTGAGTATTGGAAGACCTTGTCCTTACTCTGCCTCAACCTTAAAAGCTAATACAAATGTTTAAGTAATTCTATTTTACAACAAACTTGATCTTCTCATCTGATCTTAGCTTCTTATCTTCAAATCTTTCCAAATTCATTCCTGCAAGACAATTTGAATAATAAAGAAACTTGGGGTGAAATTTAAAGGCTTGGTGTTATATGAACGAAGTTGTTAACAAGCCTTGCAACCTTGTTAACATAATTCTTTGTATGCATTAAAGCAATTGAATTTCATATAAGAATATGCTTGCCAGAAGGAGAGTGTCCTTTGAAGAAAATGTTTGCTTTCACCACAAGGGTGATGCATTATAATCTTGGAAGTTAAGTAATGGATATTAGGAACTTGCCCTAATATCCAATTATTGACTTGAAAGAATCAATTCTAATATAAGAGCAACAAGGGTCCTTGGATCAGCTGGATCATCTGGAGTCAAGCAGTCAACAAGAATGAGGAGCAGCATCTGATCAATACAAGAGAAGGGACAAAAGGCAACATTGATCTTTTGACCAAGAAGGCAAAGTATCAACCTCTTCAACCCAATCAAGTGCCTTTTTAAGAAAGCAACATAAAAATATTTCTCCAATGAATTAATTCCCAAGGAAGAAAATCAAACCAATGATAAAGACCACAGATATGAATCTTGTAAAATTACTTAACATCCCAACTCTGTAATATTTGTTGAATAATCTACCAAGTTCATGGCATGTATTGCTTTGGAACTCAAGGACTTGGTTGTATCCAAAAATTAAATTTGAACACATTTAAATGACTTATACATATCTCTATTTTTAAATGTGATTAGGGTATTTCAAAAATTCAAAATAAAAATATGTGGAGCTTCTCTACAATATTAGAAGTATCCATGAATTTTTCTATGATTTTTGGTCTTATCTAAAAGCCCTAAATAAATAGGTGAAGTTTCTGCTTTAAAGAATTTCAGTAATTACAATCTAGTCCAGGGGTTTTTTTTGGAAAATCGCCTTTTCTTTTCTTTCTCCTTTCCTTCCGGCCAGAAGGATGACAGCGACGCCGCCGCGCCACCTCCTGCTTGCCGTCGAGGATAAGAACCCGGAGGCGTCCGCATCTCGCACTCCTCTTCCTCTCTTCCTATCGCTCTGCCTCTCTCTTGCTCCTGCCCAGGAAAGCGAAGGAAACCCTAACCCTAGCCACCGTACTGCCGCCGTCGTCCTCTCAAATCGCCGGCGTGCGAAGCCGAGCCAAGACCCTAGACCATGTCCGTTAGGTCCGCCTCGTCCTCCTCTACGCGGTGGTGCCTGGCGCGCGTGCTGGGAGGGACGGAGACCGTGGAACGCGTCCGGCGTCCCGAACGCCAGCCGCCGGCGTCGAGCTCAAATCCGTCGCCACCGCAGCTCCATCCACGCCAAAACCTTGTCCCCTACGTCCGCGGTGAGCCTCTACTCCGTTTGCCCCGCATAGAACCGTCGATTGCGTCCTCGAGCCGTGGATCGAGTCTGGCCGCCGGAAGCTGTCGCCGCGCCGCCGTGGTGGAGCATGCTCCGGTGACTAATTAGGGGCGGCGCCGCCAGCCCTAGGTGCGCCTCGGTCGCGCGCATCTCCTGCGCTAGCTCCCTCCGGTCGGGGTGGCCGGAGTTGGCCGGAGCGTGGCCAAGCTGGCCGCGGGTGTGGAGGCTGACGTCAGCCGACGTCAGCGCATCCTTTTTACGATTTTAATTATTAAAACTCTGACGAGTGGGACCCTCTGTCAGATATTTAATCTTTTCCAGAATTCCAGAAAATGTTATAAAATTATAAAATCAATAACTTTTAATCTGTTTATCAGAAAAATATAAATAAAATATCAAAATGACCAGAAAAATTAAATCTGTTCATTTATGTTAAATTCATACTTGTTTAATAAAATAAAAATAAAAGTTGTTTAGAATTACCAAATTGCCACCTAATCATCACTTAAAATTTTGAAATTCAAATAAATTCCAAAAATTAAATAAAAATATGTTTTCAACTCCAAATTTTATAAGGATTTCAAATATAATTTTATTTAATTTATTAAAAAGGTTGTATTGAATGAAAAATACTAAGATCCATATTTGGATATTACTTCAATTATTTAAAAATAAATTATTTGAAAATAATTTTCTTATGTAATTAATTAAAAGATAGTAACTAGAATTAAATTGTACTAGCTTTTAAAGCACCTAATTTTCTAAAAGAAAATATATTTGAAATAAAGGTTCAACACATAAAACTTGAACTCATATACTATTTTGTAAATGACTGTCCTGTTACTCATCCTAGGTAAAACACACAAAAAGGAGTTCATTTGAAAATCTATCACTTTAGTGTTATTACTTTTTGAAAGTAGTTAAATAAAAATTATGAAATAAATGCAATCCTTAACTGAGCACCTGTAGTTGTTTATCAATCATGTAAAACATTACTTCATTAATCATAACAAACACTTAAGTCTGAATGTGATAATAACTCAAAGTATTTCACCTTTAACAAAGTAATCTAACACTAAGCGCTTACTTGTGAGTTTGGGTATTTTGGGTTATATACGATGCATCTCATATTTATGCATAATAGCATATTGCAAGTGTTTCCAGTAGTCCTTACCCGGACTACTCTGCTGTTTTCAGATCTCCGGGTTCTGACGCAACCCTAGAACCCCGAAGGGCATGAACTGCCATCTCTATCACAGGCAAGTTCATCACTTGCTCATACCTCTTGAAATATTTGTTAGAAAACTATTTGCAAAACCCTATTATACTATCACCTTTATAAAAGAAAGCATAAAACCTATTTCTTTAATAACATGACTATTTGGCTATCTACCTGCTTGGTGGTAACCTATTATGGATGGCACATGGGACCATGGTAAGATGAATAGGTCCGGAGGTCCCATTTGCACGGGAAAGTATTACCTAGGATTAACAACAAATGCCGTCATAATGATTGCGCCGTAAAGACGCGTTAACCATAAGACCTGGAATGGGACGGGAAATGCCATCTGTACTTCTCCCGGATGCATGTCAACGGGCTGCCAGTGCCGTAGGCTGTAGGTCTTGCGGGACTACATGCACATGGGTGGGATCCCTTAATTCCCACGGAGACTGGAGTCTAGGATGGTCTGCAAGGAGAGCCTAGGTGTCTACCGTGAGGGGTAGAGCATCAGGGGTAACTCGCTATGCATGAATTGGGTGGGCATGCGTTGTGCGGAGAGGCACAGTGAATGACTTGGATCAAAAACTGGGCCCCACACCAAAGAGAGTGTGGACGGGAAAGATCACCCGGTTGTGCAACAAAGTCTTGATCTCTTATGGGTAAAGTAACGCACCTCTGCAGAGTGTAAAAAATTGTAACATGTTACTCCCTGTTCCGGGAAGGAGCTGCGAACGCTGCAGGAAAGGAACTCCATGAAAGTTCTAGCCCTGTGAAGGATGACGGGCATAGTTTTCAGAATAAAAGCTACCGCTTGAAGAAATGTTTACAAAAACTTTGCATTAAGCTTAAGGCTCCCTGGAGTCTAAAGCTGTAGCCAGTGCATCAAACTTCCCACCGTACATAATGGACTTGCTGGGTAACGCTGGTTACTCACCCTTGCCCTTTTGACCCCCTGCTTAGACTTTGGAGCCATCAAAGGAGTTGACGGTGGTCCAACACAATGTCGAGATCTTCATTAAGGAGTCAACTGCTACTTCACCAACCGAAGCACGACTACAACTATGGCCACGAAGGAGCAATGTCAACGATGTCAAAGAGATCACACTGCCAATGAAGGAGACCACGCTTACTGGAGGAACGAGTACAAGTCCGGATAATCTTATTCCAGATAGAGTAGATTAAGGTGGTGGCAACAGCAGTAGTGGATTAGGAGTTAAAGCTAGAGTTGATCTCCAGCTTAGTGCTACGAATTGGCTCTCCCTGGATTTCATTGGCACGAGGCTATCCTCTATGTATCGAGGAGGTTCTCGAGATTTTGTATGGAATATTGTTGTAATCCTATAGTGTTACCTTGGACCTGCTATGTTTCTGTTGTACCACTCTGAGAGATGTAATATTCACGGATAGGTCCTTCTGTGAGTATTATGTCAACGACTTGCACACTACACCATGCAGTGGTGTGCTGGGTCACTGCAGATATTAATTCATGCAAGGTACAATTCTCTAAATCAAGCAAAGGATCTTTAACTTTCTTTTCCTTTTTGACCCAAACTTGTTTTTAACAGGGGGTACTTCCTCACTTCTAGTTTCTTGCTCATTGTCCATAGAATTGGTCAGCTTGTTTTTATGTTGCCAATCTTTAAAGGAGGGACAATTTTTTCTAATGAAAGCTTTTTCTAATTACCTCCAGGTCTTGGTTGTAGCAGGTGGTAGTGAACGTATCTATTCTCTTGCCTCTCCTTTTAATGAAAGAGAAAATAATTTTGGCATCACAATATCAGGTTCCTTGAGGTTTAGTGCAGAACAAATACTGATAAAATTATTCAGATGATCAAGACAATCTTCTTTTCTTTTATCACCAAATTGTTTCTTAGTTATCAAGTGTAGTAAGTCATAACTTACGCTAGAACTATCAGCTTGTATCTCAGGTGTGGTAATAGGTTTAGCAATAAATTGATCATTTGGAGTATTTGTGTAGTCACACAACTTAGTCCTATCACCCATTTTAGCAAGTTTTATGTGTTTTTAATTTTTTTATGCAAATCTGAAAATAAAATGACTCTAAATAATGCAAACCGAATTAAACTAATGCAAAACAAAATGCAAAACTGAAAATAAAATAAGCAAAATGAAATCTAAAAATGATATGCAAGACAACAACAAAACAAAATAAAATGCTTGAAGGTAAAGATGGACAAGATGATGCTCACGTAGGTGCAACCTCCCCAAGCTTAGGTGTTAGCACAAGTTGGTGATGAAGTTGACTTTGTTGTGATATCTTTGGATAAAACCTTCCAGCTATGATTCCCCGGCAACGGCGCCAGAAAAAAACACGTGATGACGGAATTGATGAGAGTGTTTCTCCCTCAACTACGCCAACAAGCACTCTTGATACCCTGAAAGGAAAATAATATATGGGATAGGCTGAGCCTCCAAGTGCAGAGTATGTAGAAGTGGAAGTTTTTTTCCCACGAGGGTGACTCGAGGGTTTATATATCGAACTCTCGGGGAATCAGTAGTGGGGATTTTATCTCCTTGTCCTTCTCTAGATTTCCTGCAAACAAAGTAGATTGCTTTGTGCCCTCAACCTCACCAAGTGGTTGTCAAGCACAAGGTGTGAGAATGATATTAAGATAATAATGAATGCAAAACAGTAAATAAACATGCAATGGTGGTAAGTAGTAATGCAAGGATGATAGTAATGATGATGGATGATATTTTGGGGTTTTTAAATGTGTATGCAATGAATAAAAGTGTTTTTGTATTTTCTGATTTTAAAATGGCTGAATGTAGAAAATGCTTAAAAGTGGTTGGAAAGTTGTTTCTTATGATTAAAAATGGACCGGGGTTCATGGTTTCACACATGCACTCTCTCTTTAATATAGTGTGGCAAATAAGTAGACATAGGATTAACATATGAGATTGCAAACAAGTTTAATGACATGTTACTAATTATATGGGCATCACGTCCTAACATAGAGACCTTTTGATTATTAGTCTCACTTATACTCCACCAAGATGCGAACTAAATCATAACACCTCAGTAATTAAGATGACTCAGAGTATAGCCTTAAGATTAATGATATGAAGTGAAAATAAGAACATGCTGGATCTAGTCATAGGTAGAGGCTTGTCACTCCTCATACCTTGCAACATGGTATTTTGGTTTATCCCTAGTGAGGCAACAAAGTAAGGTAAACACCCAATGAATCGCGATATTAAGTTGTCAGCTTATCACATCACCACCCCCGTTACTCCAACTAATGCACACGTTCCCCTCACACGCTCTCATAAACATGCTTGATCAAAACAAGGATACAAGAACGGGGTACATAATATGCATCTACTTTCATAACTGAAATAAACATTGCAATCTCAAATATATTAACTCATAAAAAGATCCACCACAAAGGTAATACAACGATGACCGTAATCATGTTCAGCAGCTCATACGGTGCTAATTAGTGAAGCTCAAGAGAGAGAGAGATACATATGCGACTGCCACAAACCCATAGTCCAGAGGTGGACTACTCCCTCTTCATCATGGAGACGGTGGAGATGTCGATGGAGAAGAAGGAGACCTCTCCGGCAGCGCTCCGCCGGAGTTTGCCCCTCCAATCTGCAGCCTCCTGGTCTCTGTTTCTTGTTTCTCTCGTGTGGCGGCTCTCTCTCCGAAAACGTCGGGGGGCTCTTTATATAGGCGTTTTTAGGTCACGAGGAAGCTTCAGGAAGAAGGATCGTCACAAACGGGTCCACGAGGGCCAAAAGAGGTGGGCCCACACGGCCCTTGTACCTGGCCGCGTGGGGGCACCCTCTTTTGCCCTCCGGCCTCCGTTCGCTTGCTTCTTTCACTCCTAGGTCTTCCTCCTTCCAAAATAATGATCCCCGTAAATTTGCAGCTCAGTATGACGTCGTTAAGGCCCTGAAATAAATAAGGAAAGAAATAGGGGTTTTCTGGCTGCGCAGGATTAATTACATAAAAAGGGGAAATCATTATTAATTACCAAAAATCATTAAATAACAGTAATATACCCCTTATATGATGCAAATATGAATGGAATGCAAGTATTATAGTGCAAAGTTCATGTATGCATTTTACATGCATCAGTGGGCATTCAGGCTCTCGTGTCACCTACCAGCGCATCAAACAACTGTTCTATTGGGCAAAACTGGAACAATACATCACCTCAAGAATTGTTGAATGCCCTGTCTGCCAAATTTCCAAACTTGAAAAGGTTCAGTACCCAGGCTTACTTGATCCTCTCCCAATACCTGCAGCCAAGTGGACAGAAATTAGCATGGATTTCATCAAGGGGCTTCCAAAATCAAAAGGAAAGGATGTTATCCTGGTTGTGGTTGATCGTTTGACTAAATATGCCCACTTCCTACCACTGTCTCACCCCTCCACAGTCCAAACAGTGGACAAACTCTTCCTAGACAACGTCATCAAGCTACATGGTCCTCCTACGGTAATAACCAGTGACAGGGATAGGATATTTACCAGTAAACTTTGGCGAGAAATATTCTCAGCATTGCAAATATCCCTCAACTTTTCCACAGCTTATCACCCAGAGAGTGATGGTCAGACCGAAAGGGTGAACCAATGCCTAGAGCAATACCTTCGCTGCATGACATTCTCCGAGCCAAGAAAATGGATAGACTGGTTGCCCACGAGAGAATGGTGGTACAACAGTAGCTACCATATAGCAATTAAGATGTCTCCATTCGAAGCTTTGTATGAGTACCCACCTCCACTGCTGTCTGACCTGCCTTCCCCAACAATCCTGTCCCCAGAAGCTCAGCTAACTTTGGCAGATCAGGAACAAATGGTCACCACACTCCAGCAAAACTTGGCCAAGGCTCAGAACACAATGAAGAAGCACGCAAACAAGAAACGAACTGACCGTTCCTTTGCAGTAGGAGATATGGTGTACCTCAAGATGCAGCCACATCGTGAGAAGGCGCTGGGAAAAGGAAACCCTCTTAAATTAGCATCCAAATGGTATGGGCCGTTCAGGGTACTCAAAACTGTTGGTCGTCGTGCATATCAATTGCAGCTACCGGAAGGAACCAAAATTCACGATGTGTTTCACGTGAACCAACTGAAGAAACATCTCGGCTCCCATGCCATGCCCAACCAAAACCTTCACTTGGTCACCCCTTTTGGTAAGCTTAAACTAGTACCTCTGTCCATCTTACAATGCCGCCAAGTTCCTCATACTGTAGGTCACTATGAGGTTGCCGTGCCGTAATGGCTCATCCACTGGGATACGAGGACTCTAGACGAGGCGACTTAGGAAGACGCAGAATTCATGCGCGCCACCTTCTCAGATTTCAAGTCCTAGGTCTTGTCTCAGGGCGGGGGGGGGGGGGGGAGTACTATCAGGCTCCCTGGTGACAACGGCCTCGCCTGACGATCAACAGCGACTTCCGGCAACAGTGGACGGTCCTGCTGAGAGGATAACGCTTCAACCGACGGACAGATGTCAAACCAGCTTAACTCTGTTTTCCCACGCTAAACGCGCTTATCTTGTAATCGTACTTAAGCTTGTACCTAAGCTACTTGCGTGGTCCTGCCTCTTTGGATATAAAGGGGGAATGAATGGGTGGATGGGAGGCACACCAATATGAACCCTAATTTTATCTAGGTTATCTTCCTGTACCTTTACCTGCTCTAGTTGTAGATCTGGGCATCGAGCTCCAATCCCCCCCCCCCCCCTTTTCCTCGCTGTGGCACGTCGGCGGCCACCGGGCCCTGACTATGGTTTGCCTCCGACGGCTGCCGGCCGCAGCGTTGTGTCACCGAGACTAGGGTCTCCATGTTTATTATCGCACGCCGTCCACCGCGTTTTGTGGTCATCACGGGCACAAACGGATCGTGAATTTGCGATGACTTAAATCTAGACCGGAGAATATAAAAGGGGTTCAACACAAAATTTCATTGCCTTAAGTGTCCAGTGGGCGTGTAAACACAAATAAATGATGATTTTGATAGTGCCCTACCGATTTAGATCGGATGGTCCAGGACCGACGGATGCATGGGTACACAACTCACCCGGATGCACATGATATGTTGCCTTCCAAGATTATCTTTTAGAAGTATTACCGTAAAAGTTGGTTGGCTTTGAAAAACTGAATTTCCTTTTTTAAATTCCATATATTAATGTAATAAATTTTGAGTTTCATTCTAATTCCATTCTTTTGACATCACATAGAGAAGGAAGCTATTCATTACAGAAATATTGATATTCACAATTTAGCTCAAGTTAATAATACACAAACTGAAACTTCAACTGTGGTGTGCCTTGAGGTTATCGACAAGGCGAAGCTTGCAACTAGGTCCCTCATTCTTATATAGGCAACCTTCGTTAAAGTACGGTATCGGGATCGAACTTTGACCCCACATTCGCACTATCCTCTAAAATCAAGTATACTAGATCATGTAGGCGCACGTTGCCGCACCCGTCTATTAAGATAGTAATTTTTTAATAATCATTAAAAATTTGAATTTTACTGAGAAGTTTCATGAGAAGTTTGATATATTAAAGTGAGGACGAGTTAGTTCACGTATGGGCTTTTAAGTATGACGGTTGGCCTGACCACTTTTTTTTGTAAGTTGGTCCCCCACTCGCGTTAGAGGACACTGGATGGTGTCATGCGGCCGCGTAGGTGCCGTCAGCTATTAACATGCTTGCTGAACAATTTTGTAAATCCTAGCTACCGTAAGATTATGGTTAAGACAACAAATCAAGGAGAACTTGAACAATTCCAATCTTCACCAGAAATCTGACTAATGAAACTTGAACATCATAGATTCGACTCAATTACACATAAAACAAATGTTAGATTAGCCGAAATTAATAATGTTCCTTGGGTTTGCTAAATAATACTAAGTAAAAAATGGAAAAGAATAGCGTACACAAGCATCAGACAGAAGCTACTATTCTTTGATTATATTTAGGATACCTACTTATTTAGGAAGAAATATTTAGTGCTTGGAAGCTTTAATCCAAAGGGTAACTTGAAGTTTCCGAGAATGACAATTGCAGACTTGTACACCATCAGATTGCTCGTTGTAATATATTCACTGATGAACGAATGAATGATGTATGGCACCTCCTTTACCATGTTTTTTCACTCCTAGTCACACAAATAAAATATGTTACCAACAAAGAATGCATTATATAATTGCTAACAATTTAACCTTGACAATAAAACTTATAAAGGGAAGCTGAAGAAAAGTTAGAGTAGTACGATCTTTAAAGGAAACAAGCAACACGAACTGAAGAGTCTTTTTTTTTTTTTTGCACTAACTGAAGAGTTTGTTGGCTTCCAACAAATTGCAAAAAATCTGTACAAAAAATCAAGTATTTTGAGAGAGCCGTATAGATGTCACGTCAACCAACAGCAAGCTACACAGTATACACATGCACATTAATTCACGAATCCTGCTTCAATCCTAACAGTAGAAGAAATAGCAAGTAGATTGAATCTCCATCTATCCTAACAGTACAGTAACATGCATCCTATCACGGGATCAGGCAAGAAAAACAACAGCATATCCTATGGCCTAGAGTTGGTCGGCAGCGGAGGAGTTGGTCTTAGATGGCGTAGCGTTGCGGCTGGAGCTCTCGCCGGTGGCGGCGGCGCGCAGAAGGCCTTTGAAGGTGTGTCGACCGGCAGCGGTGCAGGGCAGGTCATCGATGGCGCACAGCCAGCAGGCTGGAAGAGGCAGAGTAGAAGGGAGGGGAAGGTGGCGGCACCGCGGCGGGAACTCTGGCTGCCACCAGCTGTCTGGACGGTCCTTCGCCAAAAACTTGAGTCGCTGGCCACATCAATTAGTTCGACGGACAGTCTACGCGCTGGAAGTTGTTCTGACATAGTAAACAGGCCACATAAGCGGAAAACTGTCCAATAGCAGCCTGATTAACCACATGCCTCCCAGAAGACCACCAGAGTAGCAACCCTTAGGATATGCGGCCCAGGAGGGATTGGAAGCAAATCAGACGACTAATGACGAGCAAATCTAAATCAGACGGCTCCTGACGCAGTGACGCTAATGGCCCGAGAGAGCTCCTAGAGTGCTTAGTTATAATATCCTAAATTTTGATGAGCACAACCACGTTTAGAGGAACTACTCTGAGCTTATTGGTGAACCAAAACGAGATGGCTTCGTAAAACATTGGCATTTTAAATTTCAACCTTGCATTCAAAGCATCAAATTTGCATGAAAATGGCGTGAAATGTGTAGTAATTACTGTACACGAGAGGAGCAACCTTATACATATTCCAAAAGTTTTTTGTTTTGTGTATTTTTCAGTCACGTTGCCTATTGGAACCGGCCAACAAGGTTAAAGTTATAACTCTATTTCTTAGGGAAGCTAGAGAATTTTATTTCTAGTACTAGTATGCAATTTTAACTCTTGAACTCAGCTCAATTTATGCGAACCGAAAATGAATGAAGTGTTAAAATAAATCTAATTGGCAATGTGCGCCAACTTGTCAATTCAGTAAAAGTAATTGTTCAACAAATTCTCGAGCACCCGGAAATAAAAGCTAATTCTCGAGCAAAAGAACAAAAAAAAACACGATGTCCTTGTGTTGCATTAATGATGTGGTCGATTTAGAAATTGCCGTTTAGAGACTTTATTTGTGTGGAGTCGTCCCTTGCAGGTCTGTTGCCAAGACAAACATGGATATAGTTCTGTTTGACTGATCAATGAAGTTTAAATGAGCCTAAGGAGCACACACGGGTGTCCCGGACCACTGATTTGCATGCACAGTTGGTTAAATTGGTGTAAGAAGGTTAAGATGTCTTGTTTAAACTGACATGCCTGTATATGTCCAGAAATTCACATTGGCTTTGAAGCTCATATGTTACTGGTATTTTCAAAAATAAAAATATAGTAAACTATTTTAAAAATTATGAAAGAATTTAAAGACAAACATATAGAAGTTTTTGACATATGTGCAAAATTTCGAAACGAAATGACATGTTTTATGCTTTGTGAGAAAAAACAAAATCTGTGACCAAAATGAGATTCGAAAATACATTTAAAAATATATTTTTAAAGCATTGGTTTTGTTTTTTTCGCATCATTTCGCTCCGAAACATTGCATGAATGTTGAAACTTATATAGTTTTGTCTCCAACTTTTTTCATATTAAAAATAATATTTACTAGGTCACGAGGTTTGGTGTAGAGGGACTGCGACACGTACCCCACCCGGTCAATGTGGTTTGGTGCGGCGGTAGTGGAAAATCACCTCATAAGGGGACAAGCTCACGCAAGCGGGACTATTCACACGATGAGAGTTCGGCAGTGCTAGTCTTATGTGGTGTCGATCTCGGACCACTAAAGTAAGGTGGTGTGAGATGGGTAGCTGGACCAAAATCAGATGGCAGATTCAGGTGGTGAGGTAGAGCTCAGCCGAGGCGAAACGGTACGCTTCTGGCGTGCTTTCTGTTCGTGCGAAAAGGGTATTGTTAGGAGTGTCGGTTTCGGTAAGAAGGAAATTTCAGAAATATGTTACTGCTATAGATAATATCTTTAACTTTATGAATGATGTATAGAAAAATTATATGTTCTAACTAATACGGTGCTAACCAGCCAGCCGCCAGGAGCCTAGGAAAAGCGATTGGATCTCGCGTCTCCCGTCGGCGCCGCCGCAGGTCTTCCCCGCCTATGTGGACTTCGGGCCATGGAGGCGTGGTGGATCTCGGTCCTCGTCGGCAGGAGGGCTCCATTTTTCTGGTTTAGTATCCAGGTTTGTCGGGGCGGCGCTTTGTTGGTGGCGGCGGCGCTTCGTGCAATAATGTCTCCCTGGCTTCAGCCCCATCTCGGCGGCGACGTCGAGAAGCTTGTGGGCGTGGTGTGGTTCTCGAGGATTTCTTATGCCGGTGGCGGTCTCCGGATCGCCATGGAGCTTCATCGGCGGTTCACCTTCTTCTTCGGCTCTGGGACGGATGCGGTCTTCTTGACCCGTTCGGCGACTTCCCGTCCGCAACCAACAATGTCAGGCCGGCTCTGGAGGAGCGGCAGCGGCGGTGCACCGTCGACACGGTCTGGAGGTTGAAGACGAAGGGCATCTCAAGGATATCGTTGTAATTTTTGTTTTTGTTGAGGTGTTTTGTACTGCTCGGTGTTTCTTTGAATGCCATGATCCTTTTCGCAAAACAAAAAGAAACTAATACAGTGATGTAGAAAATAGCGGTCGAATTTACAACTTGGAGAATTATATCTTCATGGATTCCCTTTAAGCATAGTTTGCAAATCATCCGTTAAAAAATGAAACGAATATTATTTATGTTTTGCCCAATAGATATATAGTTCTTCCGAGGGAAACATGAGTTAGGCAACAACAGTTACTCAGATCTGATAAGGGCATGTACAATGGCTGATAAGACCGCCTTATCATTAACCTGCCATGTAGTTTAGATACGACAATAAAACATGATGTACAATGAGTTATTTTTAGTCTTATCTTTAATAACCAGATATCCCTAAAATTGTGGTGAGAGAAATTATGCTAAGAGATGATCTCTTATTTAAGAGAAGACAAACCTGTTTTTTTCGTTTCTCTCTCCTCCAACTCAGCAATCATCCTACATGGCACTGCGATGATAAAAACCATTGTACATGCCCTAAATCGATCGTGAGACGTAGTCAGCTGTTTTTTTTTACCGATCGTGGGACTTAGCATCAATTTTTTTCTTACCAATTGTAAGACTTCACGAAAAAAACAACCGATCGTACCAGCCTAAGACGTAGCAGCGGATTCCTTTTTTTACGTATCATGAGACGTAGCAGCGATTTTTTTTACCGATTGTATCTATATCTTTTTGAATTTTAATAATAAAAACAGCAAGGCTTCTTCCGGTCCGTCAGATAAATTACCATATTACCGTTAGTATTTGAAGGAAATTACCCACCGTTTGCCACCAGTAAGTTCGGTACCGCTTCGTTTTTTCCGTCCGTCGAACATCTCGGGCGCCGCGTGCTAGGAGTCCTCCAAATCCACATCATCGCCTCCACCAGATCCACAAAGTCGCCGGCGGGGCTGGTAGTGCCTCCTATGGCAGCGTAATTGCGTCTGGGAGCAGCGCCAGACATGAGGACGCGTAGGTCGAGCAGAGAAATTTCGCCCGGGATCTTCGGCTGCGGAGGTTCGAGTAGAAGAACAGGCGTGATGGCAGGGCTTGTGAGGTATGCCTCCGCATACTTCTTCACCGCCCTCCGCGTCGCCGCCAGGGAGGAGGGACCGCGCCGGAGCGGGACGAGGGAGGAGTGGAAGGAGATGAGTGGGTGGGCGCCGCCGGGTTGTGGGGGAGGCATGGGGGTTGAACGGCCCACAGGCAGTGCGGCTGCTGCTGGGGTTGGGGTCGGGGGCGAGGCTGAAGGGTTCGTTGCATAGAAAACAAAATTTTTCCTACGAAACAAGTGGAAGAAACCCAACGGATCTAGATCTATTAGACGAAGGTAGTGAGGAGGAGATCCAATCTCATACCCTTGAAGAACGAGCAAACGCTTTTTGTCGATATAGGGGTTGGCTAGTCGATCCTCGCAACTAGACTTGTCTAGTCGCAAGTAGATGTATTATCCTCGAGATCCAATCCGATGAAGCACCTCCGTGGTATCCACACGTACATCTACGAATAGATCTTGGCTCTGATACCACTGAAGGGTTCATTGCATAGAATTTTTTTCCTACGAAATAAGCGGAAAGAAACCCAACGGATCTAGATCTATTAGACGAAGGTAGCGAGGAGGAGATCCAATCGATCTATTACCCTTGAAGAACGAGCAAATGCTTTTTGTCAATACAGGGGTTGGCTAGTCGACCCCCGCAACTAGAATTGTCTAGTCGCGAGGAGATGTATTATCTTCGAGATCCAATCCGATGAAGCACGGCACGACCAGCACCTCCGCGGTATCCACACGTACAGCTAGATGTAGACTCCTTCTTCTTGATCCCGCAAGCAAGGAGGGAGTGGTTTGAGAGATCTCAGCAACACGATGGCGTGGTGATGGTGATGGTGGAGTACTCCCGCGAGCAGGGCTTCGCCAAGCCACACCAGAGGAGGAGGAGGAGGAGGAGGAGGGGGAGGTAGGAGGGGGTGCGGCTAGGGTTGTGGAGAGAGCTCCTCCTTGTGCCGCACCCCTCCTTTATATAGGTGGAGGGGGCAAGGGGTGCGCCCCCAATCCCTATTAGGGCCGGCGGCTGGGGTGCCTTGCCCCCCAAGGCACCTGCCATCTAGGGCGGCGGCCAAGGGGGAGGCTTGGCCCCCAAGCCGAATCCCTTTAGGTTTCGGCCCCCCCTTCCAAGTTTGGCCGCGTGGGCCTTGGGGCTGGTGCGGCCAGCTCAAATGGGCTGCTGCACCACCCCTTGGTCCATGTGGACCCCCCACACATCAGGTGGGCCCCACTCTGGAACCTTCCGAAACCTTCTAGAAACTTCCGGTACCCTACCGGAAAATTCCCGAACCTTTCCGACGCCTCTGGAAACCACTTTACTTATACGAATTTTATTCTCTGGACTCTTTCGAAGCTCCTTGTGATGTCTAGGATCTCATCCGAGACTCTGAATCAATATTCGTTCATACCATTTAATTATCTTATCGCAAACCCTAGCTATATCGGAGCATTACGTGTGTGACCCTACGGGTTCGGGAACGTGTAGACATGATCCAATCAATAATCAACAGCGGGACCGGTATGTCCATATTGACTCCTACATATTCAACGAAGTTCTTTATCGGTTTGAACCACGATGCCGGAGATTCAATTAATCTCATATACGATTCCCTTTGTCTCATGATCTTTTACTTGCCCGAGATTTGATCGTCGATATCATCATATCTAGTTTAATCTCGTTACCCGACAAGTTCTCTTTACTCGTCCATAATATAGGATCTTCGTGATTACCACTTAATCACATGTTTGCAAACTTCCGGATGCTATATTACCGAGAGGGCCCAGAGATATCTACTACGTCACATGGAGGGACAAATCCCACTCTTGATTCATGTCACCCAACAAGTACCATCGGAGATACCTGAAAGCCATCTTTATAATCACCCAGTTACGAAGCGACGTTTAATGTTCACAAAGTATTCCTCCGTTAAACGGGAGTGATATAATCTTATGGTCTAAGTAAACTATACTTGGCATATATTAAAAGCGTTGGCAATAAAACTTTGTGACACGATCAATTGCTATGCTTTAAATTGGGTCTGTCCATCACATCATTCTCCTAATGACATGATTCCATTATCAAGTGACTATAACAAGTCCATGGTTTGGAAACCTTAACCAACTCTTGACTAACGAACTAGTCTAATAGAGGCTTACTAGGGACACTTTGTTGTTTATATTCCACATACGTATTTTATTTCCATTTAATACAATTATAACATGGATAATAAACATTTATCATAACATGAAATATGATAATAACAACTTTATTATTGCATCTTATGCATATTTCCAAGGGAGGTGGGGGCAGAGGAGGAGGACGGACGGTTTGAGCCGGAGCCATAGCGGCGGGGACGAAGGGGCGGGCCGCGCAAGGATTGGAGCCAGGTGTTGCTTTTCTTTTCCGGCCGTAGCTGGGAGTAGATGTAGCATGATTTACGGTGCTTTGGTAGGGCCTCTCTGTTCCCCAGTGGCCGCCCCGGCCTCTCGGGGTCGTCCCTCGCGACGGCGTCGTCGTCATCGCTTCCGGCGGCGACGACCTGGGCGTGTATGTGCATGGTGGCCGACGGGCCTGGAGGGTTGCAGGTGTAGCTGTAGGTCGTCCCGCTGCTTGCGGCTGCTCAGGAGGTCATCGAAGGTGCCAAGCACCTCCAGGTGGGAGAAGAGGAATTGGATCAAGAGGTCCACTCGTTCATTGGTGCCAAGGGCTTCCCGTGCTGCTCTTCTCTGCAATCTGCATCTTCCCGTGAAGAACAGAAAATCGTGAAATCCTAAATCCCCTGCTGATCTTCTCTGTAATCTGCAGCTTTCTGTGGCAGCCGCCCGTAACCACTTCCTCTTCTCTGCAATATGTAGCTTCCCGTGCTGCTCTTCTATTCTGGATTAGGATGATGCTCTGGCCACTGCATCATCTCCAGCCTATCACAGATGAAGGCCTGGTCGCGTTGGACTCCCAGCTGCACGCCACCTCCGCTGCTCTGCTGCAACGGCAGATTTGACGTGTCTAAGCGCCACCTTCACAACAGATTTTCCCACGCTCAGAACCATCGACCCTACAATTTTTTGTGTGGACCTGAGACGATAGTGCTCAATGTAAATGGACCAAGCAGCTGCCCATGTAAATTGATCAAAGGAGCAGTACTGAGGGATTGTTGGACCTGACCGGATTAGTGACAACAGTGCGAATAAATAACTGGGGACTTAGTCAGCTCATAAACTACTACGCTCTTCTCTATTATGTAAATGATTCGTGACAAACAGCACCTAGGATGTATCCTGAACCTGACATTTTATACATATATATGATTCTAGAAAATAATGGAAGATTAGATTATAAGGATATCATTCACGACACACTACAAGTGTGTAAGTACTCTATCCATATAAGCATAAGCATCAAAGAAAATAATAATGCGGCGATAGCATATGCGCTGGTGAGCGGATGAGAAAATGGGTGGATGAGGAAAGAAAACACGGCTATTAGCAAAAGTTGAGTTTGATTACTCCGTAAAAATCTGACAGAGAACTAATAATATAAGAATCACACTAATTCTCTACCATGCACCATAGCCTTCCGCAGTCCCCCCCCCCCCCCCCCCCCCCCCCCCCGGTCCTCCTCCGGCTCAGAGGAACCATCATGAAAAGAGAGGTCCGTCTGCTCCTCCGTTAATGTTGGAGTGACCATTTCGATCTAGAAATCATCGGGATGCGGTTGTTGGTGGCATGAAAAGTAGCTACATAGAGAATCTCGTTGTCATGGTGACGGCGCTCACGCATGATATCATCTCGGCAAGGCCGGCACTGGTGGTGCAACTATATGGAGAACAATGTATATAGGTGGATTTGTCTCCCGTAGCAACGCACGGGCATTTTTACTAGTAACACTAAAAATATTTTAAAAGATGGTACCAGCTATGAGGTACGTACCATACCGATTCCAGTTTGCGTATGCTAAGTTTCATCACAAAGGAAATAACAGATCGGTCGGAGACTTTAAATCCAACGGATGTCTGATTACACTTTGAATATGACGCTTCATGTGTTTCGAAGGATCAATCATCACAATCACCGATCAATTACAGGTCTGTTGCCAAGTCTAACATGGATATAGTTCTGTTTGACTGATCAATGAAGTTTAAATGAGGCTACGGAGCACACACGGGTGTCCCGAATCACTGATTTGCATGCACACTTGGCTAAATTGGTGTAAGAAGGTTAATATGTCTTTTCTTAACTGATATGCCTGTGTATGTCCAGAAATTCACATTGGTTTTCGAGCTCATATGTTACTTATATTATTAAAAATTTAAATATAGTAAAATATTTTAGAAAATTATGTAAATTTTTTAAAGACAAACATATACAAGTTTTCGACATATGTGCAAATTTTCGGAACCAAATGACAGGTTTTATGCTTTGTGCGAAAAAACAAATCTGTGACCAAAATAAGATTTAAAAATACATTTTTAAAGCATTGGTTTTGTTTTTTCCGCATCATTTCGCTCCGAAACATTGCATGAATGGTGAAACTTGTATAGTTTTGTCTCCAACTTTTTTCAGATTTAAAAATATTTTACTAGTTTTTGTTTTGAAAATACCAGGAGCATGTGTGCTCGGGGACTAAACGTCTCTCCCATATATGTCACTATAAATTTGTGGAGATAACTATATCCAATACCAAAATAAATAAATCCAGTGACATATTGGTAAAGATACAAAAATTCTGCCGTGTAAGGTTTCTTACCTCTCTATATTTTGTATCCAAAATCAACGACATGGTTTCGAAGAAAGAGTAATTCGTAGCAGAACGGATCATACTTATGCAAGCAGTTCTCCATAGAAGGAGTTAATAATTCGAGCAATCATGAACAATGGAGCAGTGGCTGAACTTGCACGGGTATAATCGATAAACTTCATGTCAGACGATTGCGACATTGCAGGTGGAGGAAAGTTAATACTCCCTCCGATCCATAAAAAGTGTCGCTCATTTTGTACTAAGTTAGTACAAATTTTGTACTAAGTGGGCGACACTTTTTTTGGACCGGAGGGAGTAGTAGAAACTCATCCATTTCCTTCGTCCCACGTGACATCCCTTCTTATTCTCTCATATCGTCCTCCACCTCCTTTTCTGACCAGCAAGTTGTGACTCGCAAATGATATGCTTAGTTGGAATTTGGTAAGAGTAATAGTATTTCGTTGTTTGTAGGTACCCATCTGCTATGGAGTTAGACCCCAAATTTAAGTTCTGAAGCTTACGTAGATTCCTTTATCCTAAGGAAGTACTGGTGCGATGTTTAGCAGTACAGCGTATTTTGATATCAAAATCTCATATTTGTTTTCTTTGGGATGCATCATATACTTGAATACAAGCTCACCCTGCTTGGATATACTACCAATCTTACTGAAATTCTTAAATTATTTTAGGGAGCTCAGTTGATAGAAATTTGACTTTTAATTTTACAAATTTGTTCATGCAAATTAAAAAATGTCTGCCGTGATATAATTATTTGTTATCTAATAAAAAATGTATTATTGCCTCTGTCAACTGAAAATCAACTAATGCCAAGGTGCTTTTACAAATATGCCCTTACAGATCTAAAAGAAAGTTAACCGCAATTTTTGCAGTTTGTTCATGTGTTGAAGAAATTTGTACCTTTTGTTCACAATATTCATAAAAATATGAAATCTTGCACAGATCTCATAGTTAGATCAACGGTCCTTTGTGCTAACAGATATTTAACTAATTGTTAGTGAAATGAGAATTAGCAAAGCTGATATTTTTATCGGTGACTAGAGTACTAGTTTACCGTAGCATGGTTCGTAGGCAAGTTATCAGTACTATATAAAACCGCACTAGACTCCTCGTTAGAAATAAAATACAAAAACCGTCCATGATGAGACTTATACTAGAAGATTCTCAATGAATTCATCAAGAACTTTATAAGATGTTGCCATGAAAAGTTAATCACAAACATATTTCACGAAGGCCTTCTCCAATGTGGTATGACTCGAGCCCAATAAAGCTCGGAATTTATACTCTCTCCACCTAGGACATATAAAACAGTGCTTAGCAACCATTCGTAAGGTTGTCAATTAGCAACTTTAGTGGGCGAAGGAAAGAGAACATGAGAGAGAAAGAGAAAGATTGTAAACCTATAGATTGTCTGGACAATATTTACGACCATCTTATAGATGGGTATTTTACTTCTTTTCTAAGGTAAAGGCATGTGCTTTTACCATTTCATCAAGATAGGTAAAAGAAAAAAAATACAAACTAATTTTGCTTTTGTATGGAGGCTTTCTGTAACTTACACTCACAGGTAATTACGACTAAAAGTAGACATTTAAAAGACAAAAACCGTCCATGATGAGACTTATACTAGAAGATTCTCAATGAATTCATCAAGAACTTTATAAGATGTTGCCATGAAAAGTTAATCACAAACATATTTCACGAAGGCCTTCTCCAATGTGGCATGACTCGAGCCCAATAAAGATCGGAATTTATACTCTCTCCACCTAGGACATATAAAACAGTGCTTAGCAACCGTTCGTAAGGTAGTCAATTAGCAACTTTAGTGGGCAAAGGAAAGAGAACATGAGAGAGAAAGAGAGAGGTCGTAAACCTATAGATTGTCTGGAGAATATTTACGACCATCTTATGGATGGGTATTTTACTTCTTTTCTAAGGTAAAGGCATGTGCTCTTACCATTTCATCAAGATAGGTAAAAGAAAAAATACAAACTAATTTTGCTTTTGTATGGAGGCTTTCTGTAACTTACACTCACAGGTAATTACGACTAAAAGTAGACATTTACCAACTAACTATAAATTATTGAGTATATTGTTGTCTGTCATTGTATATTGTATGTACTATTGCGCATACTCTGCCCTCGAAGTGCAGCCCCCACAATTGAAACTGATACTGACACTTAACAACCATCACCTTTCCTAAGCCCAAACCACACATGCTACCTTTTGACAAAACTACATAATTATCGCTGTACCTACTTCTGTAGCTCTAGTAGGAGTATGTACATGGTTATTGCTGGTCAAATTACAGCTGAGCGACATTGACATGATCTGCATTATTGTAACGGTTACATGTAGAAACCAGAGTTCGAGATACAGTACGAGTAACATTAAATTCCATGCCAAACTAATTATGTGTGCATTTTCATCGATTAATCAAGTGCATGTATTCGTTGATACAGATTAGCAAAACATCTTGGTGGAAATAAATCTCGAAATTCGCAAGGTTAGTGAGTACTCGAAAGCTTGGCTCGAATCGGCTTGAACTCGGGGACTAACGAGTCAAGCCGAGTTGGTATTTTTAGCTCGTTAAAAAAATAAGTATAATTAGTCAAGTTGCAAGTACTATTTGATAAGCTCGTTAATGTCTTTACGTTGATATGCTAACTCATAAATTAGTCAACACTAAAAAAGCCCAAGACCTGTGGGACAAAATAACATGATCACTTTGTCGTTGCCACTTGGGCAACCCTAGCTACCTCTCCCTCCCAGCTCACTCATGGACAGAGGAGAGGAAGAAGATGAACAGTAGACGAAGTTTTCTCGGGCCGGCCCACGAACGCCGCCACGGGCGCACGAACGCCCAAATCTTGTTGATCGCACGAACGCCCAAATCTTGTTGATCTTTGTAATGTCTACATGGTGCTCTCACCTATTCCTAACACAACGATCACAACAGGCTTTATAGCCCTGGGCAACGCAGCACCCACGCACGCCACGATCACCACGCGCACGCACGCCCTGGAGATCCGATTTTCCTCCATCGTGAGCGGCTTGCTCAACCGTGGAGACCTGGGCGTCATCTTCTGCTGCGCCCGCTGGGTCCTCCATCCCCGTACGATCGCAGGCCCACCACAAAGCTAACCTAGACCTACCGTATATCAAAGTTTCTTAAGTTTATCTGGAGAGGCGCCGACGATGAACCACCGTTCTTATATTGTTCTCCATGATGAATTGATTATGCTGTCCAAATCAAGTTTATCGAGCAAAATCAAGTATTTATCAAGTCGTTGCCAAGCTGGGTTTTCAGCTTGTTAAGCTAACGAGCTGAAAGTCGAGTAAGCTTGTTAACTAACTAGTATTTACAAGTCGAGTCGAGTCAAGCTGGCTCGATGTACACCCTAGTTCGTTAACATGCATACACAGCCACGTATATCCTAGACTAATTTTGAAACGAGAAACGTGTTATCAGCGAAATTCCTTCCACACAGGGTAGTGTGAGAGTGTGCATCTGTGGCTTGCAACCATGACAGTGCGTCATCCACGAAATACATCGCTGCGCAATTCACCCATGTGTCCGGATGCAGAGTACATACTTGAAAGTATGCCTCGCACTTGAGCCACCAGGCACGAGGATTGTCCCCATCGAAACTGGGAAAATCCACATGAGGAGGGTGGGAAAACGCAAAGAAAAACCACCATGAACACCAAATCAGACGAATCACAACCGGGACAAGGGAATTGAGACGTACCCTTGACTGGGGCCCAATCCGACGATCAAGGATCATCGAAGCGGAGACCCCGTTGGTTCGATGTGTCGCAGTGGCCATCTGGACCGTGACCGTCATCACCCTCTCCCCTGGAGAGCGCATCGGCGGTTGGTGTGCCACTGGCGAGGTAGCCTTGGGCGCTTCCGCCGGGAGAGGTAGCGGTGGTTCTTGTCCGTCGCCCTTGGGTGAAGGAGTTGGCGAACGCGATGTCTCGACGACGTGGGCGCGCAGATCGCTGACCTCGGCGCGCAGGTCGTCGATGGAGCGCTCGATCTCGGGCCTCCAGGTCTGTAGCTCGAGGACCGACGGGTGGATCTTGTCGAGCTTGGGCGTTCATCAAGGAGATCACGACGATCGTCAGATCGGCGAGAAGCTTGGACTGCTCCTCCATAGCAGCGAGCTTGGCGTGGCGAGTCTGGATGATGGATGGGAAACGCCCCAGCCAGATCGGAGATGGAAACAGAGAAATAATTCGGGCGGAATTGGGGGTGGTTTTGGCTATGATACCAGTTTGTTACGTTCCTGATCTACTCATAGATAGAGATCCGATACAAGAGTCTCGATTATAGGAATTGGTAGCTAAAGGAACTAGGGTTCTACGATACAAGGGATTTCTCCGCCGCCGCCGCCAGTTCTGTTCCTAGTTCTTCGTGTTGGGAATATGCCCTAGAGTCAATAATAAAATGGTTTATTAGCATATTCATGTTTATGATAATAGTTTATTATCTATGCTATAATTGTATTAACCGGAAACATAATGCATGTGTGGAATATAAACAAGCAGATGTCCCTAGTGAGCCTCTACCGAATTAGTTCGTTAGTCAAGAGATGGTTAGAGTTTCCTAACCATGGACTTGTTATAGTCACTTTATAATGGATTCATATCATTAGGAGTAATGATGTGATGGACAAGACCCAATAATAAAGAGTTGCAATTGATCGTGTCACACAGTTTCATTGCCAATGCTTTTAGTATGCCAAGTATAGATTCCTTAGACCATGAGATTATGTCACTCCCGTTACCGGAGGAATACTTTGTGGACATCAAACATCACTTCGTACTTGGGGATTATAAATGTGGCTTTCAGGTATCTCCGATGGTATTTGTTGGGTGACATGAATAAGAGTGGGATTTGTCCTTCCTTGTGACAGAAAAGATATCTCTGGGCCCTCTCGGTAATATAGCCATCAGAAAGGTTGCAACCATGTGATTAAGTAGTAATCACGGAGATCCTATATTATGGACGAGTAAAGAGAATTTGCCAGGTAACGAGATGGAACTAGATATGAAGATATCGACGATCAAATCTCGGGCAAATTAAATATCGGTGAGACAAAGGGAATCGTATACGAGATTAAGAATCACCGGCATCGTGGTTCAATCGATAAGGAACTTCATTGAATATGTAGGAGTCAATATGGGCATCCTGGTCCCGCTATTGATTATTGATCTGATCATGTTTGCATGTTCTCGAACCCGTAGGGTCACACACTTAAGGCTTTGATGTAGCTAGGGTTTAGTGAGATAAGTAAATGGTGTAATCAAATGTTGATTCGCTATCTCGGATGAGATCATAGATATCACGAGGAGCTCCGGAAGAGTCCGGATATAAAGTTTCATATAAGGAAAGTGGTTTCTAGGTTCCGGAAAAGTTCAGGAAAATCCCGGCAGAGTACCGGAAGATTCTAAGAGGTTCCGGAGGGCCCACCTTGGGGGGCCACGAACCTAGAAGGTCTCACATGGACCTAGGGGAGGTGCAGCAGCCCACATGGGCTGGCCGCACCAAACCCCAAAGGCCCATGTGACCCAACATATGAAAAGGGCCCCAAAACCCTAGGGGCTGCCTTGGGGGGTAAGTTTCCCCTTGGCCGGCCGCCCCTAGGACTTGGGGGAGGGGCAAGGGCTGCCCCCATGACTATATAAGGAGGAGGGGAGGGCTGGGGCGTATCCCATGGAACCCTAGCCGCCGGCCTCCCTCTCCCATCTCCCTCCTCTCTCCTGCAGCCGCTTGGCGAAGCCCTGCAGGAATTTCTCCACCATATCCACCAACACGCCATCTTGCTGCTGGGATCTCACGAGCCACTTCCTCCTCGCTTGCGGGATCAAGGAGAGGAAGTCTTCATCAAGCTGTACTTGTAGATACCGCGGAGGTGCTGCCCGTTGTGGCACTTCATCGGATTGGATCTCGAGGATAACACATCTCCTCGCGACTAGATGAGTCTAGTTGCGGGGATCGACTAGCCAACCCCTGCACCGGCAAAACGTGTTTGTTCGATATTCAAGGGTAAGATATTGGATCTCACCTTTGCTACCTTCGTCTAATAGATCTAGATCGTGGGGTTTCTTCCGCTTGTTTCGTAGGATTTTTTTTGTTTTTTATGCAACGACCCCTTCAGTGGTATCAGAGCCTAGATCTATTCGTAGATGTTGGTGCGATTAGAACACAAGGAGTTGTGGGCATTGATATTTTATGTTGCTACCTTCTCGCATGCACTTTGCGTCTTTGCGGTATTGTGAGATTGAAGCGGCCCGGACCACCTTACTCGCCACGCACGAGACCGGTTCCACGATAGACATGTAACTTGTATTGCATAAGTGGCTGGCGGGTGTCTGTTTCTCTTGCTCTAGTGAAGATGCAATTTCAATGGAAGGCCTTTCAAAGGATGAGTAAATAAGCAACTACTATATCACCATTGTGGTTTTTACGTAGATTAGAACGGTTCTATCTCGTTGACCCAAGCCACGTAAAAAATACATAAACAAAGTAGAGGATGTCTAACTTATTTTTGCAGGGGTCATGTGATGTGGTACGGCCAATGTGTGATTTGTGATAATGTATGCAATGAGCATGTTGTAATCTTTAACGACTTGCATGTCGATGAGTGCGGCAACCGGCAGGAGCCATATGGTTGTCTATTATTTTATGTGACCTGCGTGTCATTAAATCACCATGTAATTGCTTTACTTTATTGCTAAGAGTAGCATTAGTTGTAGTTGCAATAGTGGTGGACAAACCATGGAGGAGGCGCCACAATGTCGGTGATGATGGAGATCATGCCGGTGCTTTGGAGATGGAGATCAAAGGCATAAGAAGAAATGCCATATCATATCACAATTTTTGAATTGCATGTGATGTTAATCCTTTTATGCACCTTATTGTTATGATTAGATGTGATCGCGACGGTAGCATGATAAGGTGATCTCTCACGTTAATATCAAGATGTGTTCTTCCTTAGTATGCACCGTTGCCAAAGTTCTTCGTTTCGAAGCACCAGGTGATGATCGGGTGTGATAGACTCTACGTTCGCATACAACAGGTGTAAGCCAGATTTACACACGCGAAAATACTACGGTTTCCTTGACGAGCCTAGCATGTACAGACATGGCCTCGGAACACAAGAGCCGAAAGGATAAACACGAGTCATATGGACGATATGATCAACATGGTGATGTTCACCTTTGAAGCTACATCATCTCACGTGATGATCGGTTGTGGTGTAGTGGATTTGGATCGTGTGTCACTAAAACAACCTGAGAGATGTTGAGTCTAGTGGGAGTTCATGTAGTAATTTTGATTAAGATGAACTAAAATTATCATAAACAAAAGTTCCAAGATGTCTTTGCAAAAGTCCTTGTAGATCATGGTCGACTACGGTAGTCTGCTCGTTGCTGAAAAACTGTGTCTCGATGGGTCAATTTTGTTAAGTAGTACCTGCGTCTGAGAGAAGTCCTAAACACCCATGCTCAGCTCTACGTGTTAGATGAACCATTAGAAGAATGCCCAAATATTTCTGCAAGTTATGAAGAGTACATGAGTGGTAGTGGTTTTGAACCACCAACTTGAAAGTCAAGTGGATTGATGTGCACCTTCATGAATTCTGACCTAAGTAGACAATTCAAGAACTGATTGCAATGGAGATTGTTGATGAGCTTGAAAAATAGTTTTTTCAGGACAAGTTAGAAGGTAGGTTCGAATGTCTAAACAGTTTTCTTTCACTCAAGATGGAAGAGAACACTTGCTTGGAACAACACCTGAAGGATAATGCATGAGATACATCATCGTCTTGCTTGTTGGAACTACGAGATGAATGGCGATTTCGCGATAGATGGGGTCTACGCTAGCTTCTCCCCAGCTTCAAGATTAGGCCGGAGACGATGTCATAGGGGAAGGGATTTGATCACTTTCTATGAGTTTTGTGTCTCGGCTGCGTCATGGCAAAGTGGAACCCATAGCAAGAGAAGTTGACAATGCAGAAAGTATATATTGATATACAAGTTATAAGTGTTTAAGTCCAAATTGCAATTGTGGCAGTGGTTCAATAAGTATTTGATACTCATTCTGTTTTATGAAAACAGAACCTGCTGCTTGAGATTTGCATAAAGGATATAGGAAGACGTTGCGGAATGATGGCAATCAAGGAGTTGATGCTGGCAACAATCTACTTCTACATTTATCGTTTTGATTAGAGGATTTGAATGAGTTTTTTGTAATTGAATTTAGTGTGATCTTTAAATTAGTGTGCCTCGGTTGTGAGACGGTTATTCATGTTAGAGACAAGTGGTTGTTATATTTTCATGAATAATTCTTTTTGATCACGTTTCGATTATGAGATTATTGTCCTTATCTAAACGATGATTAGTTAAACATTTATAAAAATATGTGACATACTAAAGATATCCAAAACTTAATAATGACAATTGTTTTAGTCGTGCTAAAGATTGAATAAACATTTTGATGTTTTATCAATGCGCCTTATTGAAGGAGTATGACTAAAATGCCACCTTTTGGAAGAGTGACAGGAATTGCCGGAAATAAACACAATGTTGGTTGTATTTTCAGCGAATGTTAAATGTCATTATTTTGTGCGCTCCATCATAAATGATATGAGTGAATATATGTATTTGTTCGAGTTATGATTTTGATGAGATCAAATAAAATTCTGGAGCTTAGGATATTAAGTTAACAAGAAAATTGAGCCTTTTTTATTTGATCAAAAGAGACAAATATTTGAGTTATATGTTAGTATGTGGACTTGTGAGAAGTGTTATCACAAATTACAATGTTTAGAATATTTCAAAGGCGTTTGATATATCCTAAGATATCGTAATCACGCACTATTCGATATTGTGTGGTCTCAAAGAAGGGTTTTATTTCGGGGGTTTAATAATAGCATTTAGATTTATTTGATAAACACTCTGTTTAGTTATAAGGGTCTATATGTGATTTGCATATAATTTTTCATATGAGTTATGAGAAATGGTGGTTTCATTAATTATGAGATAATTAGAGACCATTGCGAATAATGTTGTAGTATATTCATAAGTATGACTATGAATGTGATTCCACATATGAGACTAAAAGGGGCAAACCATTTGTTGGTTGTGCTAAGTGTTTTAGTGGTTTATCGTGAAAAGGTTTCATTGATAAAAGAATTCATGGAATAAATCGAAAAGCTGAAACCTTGCTTGTTTATGTATCAAGTGGCACATATGTAAAGTGCTCTGTTGGTTAAAACTTGACACATGAAGGAATTAATGATGGTGATCATTGAATTTTGGTTTAGCTTGTCTAAGAAAAGTAGGATTCAAGAATATAAAATTTTGTCAGGTTACAAAATAATATTCATGATTTAATTGTCATGTTTGAGAAACAAGACATACCTACGACTACAAAGAGATAGAGGCCTTAAAAATACGAAAGTGACTAAGATTCATCCTATGTTAAGTTTAAATCACAAAGTAATTGTTGCTTGATTTTGTGAAAGTGGTGTTTTCACATATTTATTCCTCAAAAGGGGTTTTGTAGAGAATAAATAAAACTTAAAGCTAGCAAAGTACTAGCATTTCGTATATGAGTTCTCGAATTTTAAAAGTTAATTAAGAATTTTGGAGGTGTCCAAAATCGAGAAAGTGCATAAGAAACTGAGTGAGATCTAATTAAGATATGTGGCGACATATATTAAGTTAGAGCAGAAACTATTTTCCAAGATCAAAATATGTGGTGACATATGTTTGAGTGGGAGCTAGTTAATCATGGTCAAATATAGAGATAACATATTTCTGAGTGGGAGCCAAAGTGGTTTCACAATTTAATATGTGTATGGTGTATATTTGAGTGGGAGTTTAAAAAATCTTGTTTGTGTGAAATGGAGATTTTATAAATGTTGTAAATAAGTCAGGAACCAACGTATAACTTGTGAAGTTAGTTTTGAACGTCAAATATCTATGGAGATAGATGTATCTATGGGGATATATATGTTTGATAAAGCATTATGTCAGGATGTTTAACCTAAGTAAGATTTTGAAGGAGTTCAAAATGGAACAAGAGAAGAAAGGTTCATCTGCTTGTGAGTAATAGGTGAAACATTGAGTTGATAACTCAGTACAAAATTGATGGTTGAAGGATATGTTGGTATTCGCTATGAATGGTTCATAGGTCTAAAACATATAAGAACCATGTGTTTGTATTTGACGATATGTGACCCAAGTTCTTGGTTAGAAGAACATGTTAAATGAGGATCGTTTTTCCATGGAGTTGAATCTAGAGATTGGTAGACTTGGTTGAAGTCATAAAACCAAACTAGAGGGAGATCTCATGAAGGCAGAAGCGCAGCGAAAGCGTGATCGAAAATATCGAAGTGACTTGGATTGCACTGTCGATTTGTGAGTCTACAACATAGGAGTATATGATTAATTCAAAGATTAAAATATATAATATTATGGTTTGAGAAATTTTGTTTCAAGACTGAGTGAGTTCCAGACGCACATGCTATGTGAAAGTTCCTTTTGACTGATCATACGTCATGTAGGCATAATGGGAAACGAAAAATCTCA